>APFE031165814.1:227685-276993 GCA_000404065.3 Pinus taeda | reverse complement strand
GGGAATAAAACACTGTTTTTTAGATTTTGGACCAGGTCTGGAAGGAGGGGTTGCCCTAGGCCATGAGTGCAGCATCACAAACCATAATGGTGAGATTTGGAGCTATAACATCGGTGCCTCTTGGAAATTTTGTTCTTGCTAACTAAAGGGGTTTGGTGCCTCCTATGAGAGAGTGCTCAAAAACAAACAAATGTAATTAAGTAGGTGCTTAATTTACATCATAAAAAACAACAAATTTGGTGGTTTTTTACCTTTGGGTTTCCACATGAAAAACACTATATCAAATGTGTGTGTTGCTCATGTGATTGTTGTATGAGCTTATTGTTCACTGCTTTTGTGAATGAATTCTCTCACAAGTAACAGGATATAATAATGGACTGTAAGCATAACAGAAAAATAAAATAATCTCATAATTACTAATTCACCCTCCTCTCAGTAATTCGTTATTCCAACAATTGGTATCAGAGCAAGGCTCCTTAACAACATTATAATCACTGGAGTTATATCTATAAGGAATTATGTATAGGAAAGAGAGTCAAGATGCTTACTCAAGTTGAATACCAGTCTTTGATGGGACAATCTATGCCTTTTGGAAAGTAAGAATGGAAGCATATCTTATGCGCCTGGGAGTAGATGTCCGGACTTCAATCCTAGTAGACTACAATGTCCCTGATAATCCTCCCACTGATGCAAATGGTAAAAAAGTATATGGAAACAATGATAAAGTCAATAATTCCATTCTCTTTGGTCTTAGTCAATCATAAATTGTAAAATTTATGCAATGTAAGTCTGTTGAGGAAGTATGGGTAAAGATCAATGAGAATCATAAAGGAGATGACAAAGTCAACTAGGTGAAACTTTAAACATTCAAAATGAGTTTTGAGAGCTTGAGAATGAGTGAAAATGAAATCATAGAAGGATACTTCCTCGGAGTTGATGAAGTAACTAATATGATTAGAGGAATTGGCGAATAGGTCAAGGAAGAGATTATTGTTTAGAAAATATTAAGATCTTTTCTCATTATATTTAATGCCAAAGTCTCAGCTATTAAAGAAAAGGATAATTTAAAGGATCTTAATATAGATGAACTACATGGTACTCTCACAGCATATGAGATGAGAGTAGGAAAAGAAATTATGAACCTAAGGAAGCAACATTCAAAGTATCTAAAATGACCAAGGAGCATAAAGATCATCTAGGCTACTCCAGCTATGAATCTAATCAAGAGCTAGCTCAACTAGCCAAAAAACGGAAGCGTGGCTCAGTAAAATATAAAGGGTATTTTCCCTTTAAGTGTTTTCATTATGGAAGAGTTAGACATTTCTCATCCAAATTACCTTATAAAGAAAAGGATGAAAAGGAAGAGGATAATAAATCTGGAAATAAGTCTCAGACAAATTAGAAGAAAAATGTCTATAATGAAAAGGGGTTCTACTCCAAAGAGGATAGCTCAACACCAGAGTTAGATAGTGAAAACTAGTCAAAGAATTATTTAGATAAGTATCTCCTTATGGATTTGGAAACAGACACCAAGAAATAAGGTATTATGGACTCATACGAGGAAGAAAAAGTAGTGGACCTGTTTACTGTGTTGGACCTACCAACATTCATGGGACCTCCATGGTATGAAGTCCCAAATAGACCTCACACCATTTGGTGTAGGAGTCCCATCTGGTATGATGGATCGGTTGCCATTATCTTAAAGGTTTTCCTTAGCTCTTACTTGTCAGCACATAAGAGTTGTTCGCATTGTCTCTGAATAGCTAGGTTTGTGTGCTGGGTGAGTGCTTGGTGTTACTTGTGTCAAGGTTATTTCTCCGTAGAAGGAGAGGGTGGGAGTGAATCTCAAGTTGAAAGGGAATAGTCCCAACTCTATTAGAAACATACAACACAACAAGACATGTGCAGCTTTCGGTGGAGAACTCGACACAAATGCAGAAGTCAAAAACACACAGTGAAGGGATAACATGTACAACACCCAGAAGAATAGTCTACATGAGTGTGATGGTCATTATAACAAGATTATGAGAATGGTTTTGTCGATTTTCTGACGGAATAGTCCACACAGGTGAGAAAACATTAACAACTTATTCAACACATTTTCAAAAGCATATGTATTAGAACAACTGAAATAGTTCAACTATCTTAATATAGGTTAAAGCAACATGCATTACAAGCATCCAAAGAATAGTCTTACAAATTAATACAATACATGTGTGAAACTATGTTGGCCTGTTATCAGGATTCTGAATTAAGTAAAAGTTCCAAGACACATCGATACACCATTACATCACTAACCTTGATAGTGGGGCATTGGAGCCGCTGCTCACTCTTCAAAGAAAAGACTACAGACTCCCAATGTGAAAAGTTTGTTGCATGTACAAATTAGTGGTACATATAGCCAAGGGTGAAATTGACCCTCGAGACTGTTCAGCTTCCCTCATGAGTGTTCGACTTACATGTCTTTTCAACTTTAAATGAATCTTCAACTTTACAGGTGGGTATCTTAGACTTCCACATTACATTACATTGATTACAATAGTATGGCCCACAACAGTGATGTGGCCAAGATGAATCATGACATGACTCAACACGACAGTGATGGAATGTTCATGCTACTGGTGGTGTCCATGTCGAGCTACAGTGCCGCTGAGTGATGAATGAAATCTTGGTGTATCATAGCTTCACCTCCACATGACAAGGTTTGAAGAGTCTTTGATGGTCTTAGTGTTTGCTTGATGTTGCATGTGCATGTCTCTCCTTCACTTTTACTTGGCATGATCCATGTGTTCATCTGTTCGCAGACAAGTCTCCTAGCATGCACTCCTTGTTCATCCCTTTCATTGTCGTGCCATGTATTTTCCATGTACCTATATCTTCAATCACTCACGATGAGATGACATCAAATCCAGAAATCTCCTAGTCTACCTTGATGAATTATCTTTTTCTTATGGGAGTAGGTGATCAGGAGAGAGGACAAGGCTATGAAACTGCATAGTGCACATTTCAGGTTGGGATGTGGGCTCCAAGCACTATCACAGAAAATTGTGTAGAGGTCACTGGGAGGTTGAGATGGGCAGTCCAGATTACCAATGATTGTCTGCAGGATCCGGCTTGGCTAGAGGGAAGATCTATGCAATTTTTCCATGGAGGCAATGTAGGTAGTAGGGAGGACAATAGCAGTGAAAAATATGTAGATTCTCCAGGGAGGCTGGTAGGGGGAGATTGCTAGCCAAAACTGTGTAGAGCTAGGAGGCTAGCTTGTAGGACATACCTGCTTAGTTTCTGGGCTAAGAAGAGTACTAGGAAGCTGGGAGACAACCCATGAAAGTTGCACAAATTTTAGGAGGAGCAACAAGCCGGCTGATAGGGTGACTGGCTGACAAAACTGCACAAATTTCGAGGACAATGTAATGATAGGAAACAAGTGCTTATCCTTCATGTCTATGTAATTTCTTTAGTTAGTGGAGCTAGTTATGCTGGCATATTATACACAATCTTTTAGAGGAGTAAAGTCCAGGGTCACTTCCTAGTGAAACTCTCAAGTTGACCAGTGAGAAGCTTGATAGATTTTCTTGTGGACAGTGTAGATTAAGATGACTTGCTGAGAAACTTTTGCATTTTTTTGGGTGACAATCAGTCAGGTTGACTCCAGTATTGCACAGTATAGACTACTTGGGAGGCAACCTCAATCTCTGTGCAATTTGGGGCAGTAGTACATGATCATTGAGGGTTGCGACTATGCAATGAAACTCAACAAAGGTCCGCTACTGGAGTGTGCTCTAGTCGACATAGCTTCAACAAAATGACTAAGTGTGTGAGCTACTGAAATTGTGCATACAAGACCCTGCGAACACACACTCAACATGACTCGACAACAAGGCACCTCAATCCATCAAGACAACATACAATTAGTGTAATTGACCAATTTGTGTGGGCGACAATCATGACACTTGTGATAGATTGTTGAATGATAGTGAAAAAAATTGCTTGAAATTGCATACAACTTCATGTGTGAGTGCAGAAAAAGCTTACATAGTGAATACAACTTACACAAATGAAGATGGACTTTGTGCATAGCTAGAACATGACTGCAAGCATGACATTGTGACCAACATGCTAAAATATGCCTAGTGAATGGTCAACTAAGGAGGGTGTAAAGACTCAACATGAGCTCATGGGATGAACCCGAGTTCCTGCAAACATCAAGGAAAAACAAAAGGAAGGCTCTGAAATTGCATGCAGGCCAAAAATTTGGAGGGTGTTGCAGCCACTACAACACTTGGCGACACACTGGTTTAATTCTAACTTCTTTGTTTTGGTCCATTGACAACATAGGGCCTTGGTCTTTCAGGGAGTATTAAATCATTGTGTGGGCTACTTTGGATTCCCCACTTACTCCATGGATAGACATGGTTCAACTTTCACAAACTTAGTCAAACACAACAACAAGTTTCAGCTTTATCACAGTGTTTCAAAATTGGGAAGGGTCGTTTGGCTTGTGAGTTAAAAAAACTTAGAGTCTAAGTTTTCATCTCTGGGGGATGCTCCACTGCTAGTAGGTCTAGAAAGCACCCTGGTGGAGTCACGCAGGAACACATGCATTTCTTTGATGCCAGCAAGCTTCGTCAGTACCCCAGTGGAGTTGTGTGCTTCACCTCTCTGTGCAGGAAGTCTTTCTCTTCTTTTTCCTTTGTATTTTTTAAAATAGGACTGTGCATATGCGCTTTATTATTTTTGGGGAAAAAGAGGGATCCCGACTTATTGAGAGTAGAAGAGGTTGTTCCTTCAGAGAATAATGTAAAACCACTGAAATAGGTTTTCTCATTTAAATTTTTCCTTCTTCATTTCTATTAGTTGGATGATCTTGAACACACAGAGCATAAGGCTAAGTACAGGCATGGGGTTTCCTAGTGTAGACACAACTTCATGTTTGGACCCAAGCTTCCCTTGCAGAGAGCTCATATTTTCCATCAAGATTTCATCGGCTGAAGGTTATAACCAATCACAAAGAAGATGGACACAGGACTGGCTAAGTACTACAGTGTCACAAGACTCTTTGGATCTTAGCCACATACTCATTCAAAAGCCAGAATCCAGTAGATGGAAAGAATTATTTACAAAACCAAAAATAGCATGATACTAAGAAAACAAAACAAAACCTAAAAAAAATAGTAAGCAAAGAGAAAATACAATAAGCAGTAAACATACTATGTACATGGCATGGGGTGTGGCCCTGGCCTACTGAAAGTAGTGTTTGAGATCTTGGACGATGACAGGAAGGTTGTCAATCCACCTGTCAAGTGACTACAATTGGTACATGTGTGGGCCAAGCTTCTCATGGATAGTGTATGGACCAATCCACAGGGACTTGAAATTCGTATGTTTGCCTTTGTCTTTATGGGGTCTATCCCATTTCAAGGCCAAGTCACCAACATCGAAGTTAGCATTCCTTGTAGACTTCTTGTTGAACTATCACTTGATATGGTTCTGGTGGAGTGTAAATTTTTCTTTTTCTTTCACCCTTCCTTCCTACAACTTGTGAAGTGTATCCATCCTATGCTAAACTAGCAGACAAGGCTTGCCTTAGGATTCTTGGGATAATTGGAGCATAGGAAAGTAGATGTTTGGTAGTAGGATGGCTTCTTTCCCATAAACCAGGAAGTATGGTGAAGTTTTCAGAGAGGGTTTGGGTGTTACACAGTCAACCCATAAGGCATTCGTCCAGGCAGAGTTCCAGTTATGCTGTTTAGAGTAAATGGTATTCTTGAAAATGCAGATAAAATGTTTATTTGTGGATTCTACAAGACTATTTCCCTGTGTGTAATAGTTATATTAGCGTTTTATAACAATACCATATTGCAATGCAAAATCATAGAGCTTCAAAGATGAAAAGTAAGTTGCATTGTCAAACACAAGTGATACCAGAATTCCAAAGCGTGAGATGATGTTCTGTTGGAGGAAGCTGATGATTTCTTGGTCATTCACTTGGTTGAGCAGAACTACTTTCGTCCACTGCGTGAAGTAATAAGTAGCTGTCAAGATGTGGTGGTGGTGTTTTGATGAATGTGAGAAAATTTCCCCAATGATGTCCAGGTCCCATTGTTTGAATGGTTTGTTCATTGCAACAGGGTGCAGTGGGGCTGCTAACCTTTGTGTTCTGCTGGCACATCCCTGACAGACCAAGTACTTGTGGGCGTAAGCGTGTGTATGCTTGAAGAATGTGGGCTAGTAGAAACCGGCTCACATAACTTTGTGCAAAGTGGTATTTCCCATGATGTGGCCCTCAGCTGGTCTGTCACATAGATCATGCATGACCTTCTCTGAATCAAGTGCCTCAAGGCACCTAAGCAAGATTTCATTACTGTGCCTTCTGTAAAGAACTCTGTGCACCAACTAATAGGATAAATCTTTGAGATGTAGTACCCTCTTCTATCTCTTGGATAAGTGGGAGGGTATGGTTCCTTACTCAAGGTACTGGTGCACATCTTCATAACAAGAGTTTCCGCATGTAGTGGGTGGTGCTCGCTTTATATCATACATCTTGATTTCTTGCTCCCAACTGGTGAGCTCTTCTTCTTCCTCTTGTGCATGGACTGCCTTAGTTGCGAATCAGTAGAGAGCATGATCCTTGACAATGTTAACTAGCTTGATGTCAATATCATACTCTTACAATCCTGTCATCCAATTCATACATCATTCACCCAGCTCTTGCTGCACAAGCAATGAGCAGACTGTTGGGTGAGGCACGTAGACTATGCAATGGTTCTTCAACAAGTAGGGTTTGAAGTGTTTCATCACCTTTTATACTGTGTATGTTTGTTTATCAATGGTGGGGTAGTTGAGTTCAGGTCCTTGCATGCTTGTGCTCATGAAGGAGATGGGACGTTCGTTGTTCAGCTCATCCTTCTGAGTGAGTATTGCAGCAAGCGAGTTATAAGAGACAAAGGTGTATAGCAAGAAATATTTGTTGAAATCTAGGATGTAAAGTGCAGGCACATCTACTATAGCCTACTTAATACGAGTGAATGTGTCCTTTTCCCTCTTGCCCTAGTTGTAGACTGCATCCTTCTTAATCATGTCTTGCATTGGTTTCACTATCTGCACATAGTCTGAGATCAACTTCTGGAGGAAGTTTATCTTTCCCAAGAAGGACTGCATTACTTTCTTGTTGGTCGGGTGAGGGATCTATGTAATAGTCTGGACTCAACTCGAATCAACCTTCATCCCACTTCTGGCAATGATGTGCCCGTGGAGGTTCCCCTTAGACACTACAAACATGCTATTTTTTGGATTCAAGGAAGTCTCATATTTCTGACATCACTCGAATATCTTCTTCAGATGGCATGTGTGGTTTGACCGTTTTCTTGAGAATACAGTCATGTCATCAAGGTACACCACTATGCTCTATCCTTTGAGTCCACAGAAGGTGATGTCCATGGTGCACTGAAAGTTTGCACCTGCATTCACAAGCCCAAATGGAATTCATCTATATGCGAATGTACCCCATTTGGTACAGAAGTTAGTTTTAAGTTGATCAGGTTCCACTACCAGAACCTAGTTATATCCTAAAAACCCTCAAGTAAGGAAAACATCTCTACCTGAGATACTGTCTGTAAAATATGATCCATAGATGATGCAAGGTAGTTGTCTTTGTCTGAGGTACGGTTCAAGTTTCAGAAATCAATGCACAAGTAGATATCCCAGGATTTCTTACGTATAAGAACAAGGTTGGAAACACATGCGGAATGATGAACTCTATATATGATCCATCCATCCAACAACTTTGTCAACTCTTTTTGTATGAGGGGTTCAAGTTACGGATGTACTTTCCTCAGCTTCTGTTGAAATGGCTTGATCCCTTCTTTGATTGGAATCACATGTTCTATTATTCACGTGTTGTACATTTTCATATCATCATATACCCACGCGAACACATCTCGATACTATTTGAACAAGAATACAAAGGCTTGTTACTCCTACTGTGTGCAACATGTACCGGCATTGATCAACTTCGGATCTTGTTTTGTACCCAACTTTATCTGTTTGTGCATCATGGTGGAACTATGGGTTTTGTTGTTCCTTGGCCCCTGAAAGCAGTTCTGTAAGTCATAGAGATTTTCTATAGATACCACACCCTTGGGGATGTGGTTTCCTTTCTTTTCATCAGGCTCAGTTTGTAGAGATTATTTGTTCTTGTCTTCATCAATCGCTATGTCTTTGAAGACATCAATGTTGTCCATGAAGTGCAGTATTTATTGATCATCATAAAAAAACATGTAGATTAGTTATGTTATCAGGGATAGAAGGCTTGTACAAAATTTCAATAGTAAATCTATCCCTAAGTGGTGACATCCTAGACGTTGTGTTTACTAAAGCATTGGAAGCTGCATTAAGCGTTCTTGGCACAACAATGATTTCGAATGCTTGGACGTTAGAGATTAGTCACCATACATATTTTTGTTAACATTTGAGTTGAGGTGATAAACAATGTATGGTGTTACCTACCTACCGTACCACGATTTCTAAATCACCTACCACTTTGAGTGCAACAACAATGAGGTCGATTTCTTTTTGCAAGCCCAACATGAGTGCTTTGTAATCAACAATGTTGTTCATGCACTTGAACTCCAAGCAGCTTGAGATCAAATGTTTCCTATGATTTGGGTCAATCAAGACACACCCAGTTCTAGAGCCATCCTATGTCTTTGATCCATCAAAATACATGGTTCATAACTCATTTATACATAGACCATTTGACATGATTTTACTGCTCCTACTACTACTGCTACTGGGAATAATGTTACAATGTGTTGTACAGGTTTTATTTCCATTAGTTGGGCAATGAAGGAGACCCAACTACGTGTCTAGTGGGATTGGAGCCAGCTGTGTGAGATAACACCCCAACGTTGTTTCCAAGAGGTAGTTTCCGAACATGAGCTTCATGAAAGCCAAAGGTTCATTCTCACCATTGATGGGAGCGATCTTATGTCTCATGTATCTTTCAGATAACACTCGGATCTGATTTCTTTTGCCCTGGTATGGAAGCGACAAGTGTGACCAGTCTATAGAAAAGTTCCCATTCAACTTGTTGGACCAGTCTCTACTGAGAAATAAGTGATATGGTTCTAGCATGTCCACAACGATAATGTTGATGCACTGGTGAACTCGGTCACCATAATATAATTTGATGATCACATCTCAAAGTTCACCAATGGTTGGTATGCATGTCTGATCAAGTTGGATGATATGTGCAAATGTCTTTCTCCATTGCACATTGATATTCTTGGCAATGGAGATTGGCATGACGTTGGATGATGCGCCAAAATCAACCAAATAGTTGTGAACAATGCAGTTAAAGATTTCAAATGAAAGCAATAATGGAGGTAAAATAGATTTTGCTTCTTCTATCTAGAGTGTGTTGAGCATAGTTGTGAGTGAACCAGAAGATGTGCTTGCTCCCTTGCTAGTAGAGGCTATGCTGTCTGCAGATGTTTTCCCCAGTGCATGCAGCATAATATCTGCTGACTTTCAATCTTAGCTAATTCGAACAAAGAGATGTTTGCATGAGTTTTCTTCATGTCTTCCACAATTTTGTATGAGTAGGTAGACTTACTTATATTTTTGGGGTTAGGTTCGTGCTTGTAGTATCCAACGGAGTGCTTTGTAGTTTGCCGCTCATGGACTTACTCTTGTTTACTGCTGTCTTCACAAACTTGCTTTGTGTTTTCTGCTTTTGGATGTCTGGTGGATCAACCCTCCTCAACAATTCAAGATTTTCTCACATTTCCCAAAATGTAGGGGGAGCCCCTTCAATTATGAGATTGTATCGACCATTTTGCTTTTGGGACTGCTTCTCAGTGTTCATTTTCTATGTTGCTTGCGAGCACTAATACATGTTGACCACCTACCCAGTGCTTGATGCCTCATCAGGTGCAACATATTCGTCATCATATGTGTCTCTCAACTGGCATTCTGTACTGCTTACTACATTTAGTGTGCGGTTGCATACTGACTCCACACCTCGTTTCCATTCCGAACAAGACCCTTTTGGTTGATTCTCTTCATGGAATGAGAAAAAATCTTCATTTGGGCACCATTTTATCTAGAACATTGAGTTGGAGCTCTGTGTAGTTTTAGCTAGGAAGCGATTGTTTCCTGATGACATGCTTCCTTTCTATTGTCTAGGAGGTCACTTCTCACAGATGTGTCAATCTTTCATTGTTTCAGCTTAGGCACTTCTGTTGTTGATTTCTTAACAACACGAGTAAGAGTTTCAGTGTCACTTGCTTCCTTGTGTTTACCCTTGCTCGTGATAGCCTGGGGCTTCCTGCTTGCATCTCTGGGGTCCTTTGTTAGTTCATCATCCCTGATGACTAAAATTGCATGCAAGTATTTCTCTAAAGCGATTTCTTCATCGCAATTTTCTAATAACATTGGTTTCGGAGCTCGCTTGATGAACTGCGCAATATTGGTTGGCAGTGAAGACGTATAGTAGTTGAAATTGATGGAGTCATGAGGTTTAGTGTCTATTGTAAACTTGTTCAATATGCACAAAAACCTCTGATTGAAATATTTTATATTTTCTTATGCCTCCATCTTTTGACTACCCAACTCCTTGAGCATCATGGCCAGGGTCTTGTCATCAACAATTTTTTCCAAAAAAATATGTTTGAACATACCCTATTTACAGATGGAGTTGAGAGGAAGGTTGTGATATCATACTATTACAAAACCATCTAAGGTATAGGGAAACCATCTTCATGCAATGTTGTCGTACCATACCTCGAGCGTTTGTAGCTAAGGTAGAAGTTTCCCAAGTGATCTTATGCCTTCACTGCTCTGTTAGGGTCATAATTTGTGAGCATTCTCTCTGAATGCTTTGGCATCCTATGAAAAGCACTTGGGAAAGCCAATGGTCCCTGAGTCATCCATTCCAAGTTTTGGTCAACCATGTCTTCTTCTTCTTCATCCTCCTCCTCTTCTTCAGAATCTGATAGTTCCGGTTTTGAGTCTGTTGGTTTTTCTCCACCTCCACCTCCTCCGCTCCCTTCCGCTCTGCCTCATGTACCATAATCTAAGCCAAAGATCATGAGGGTGTCTTGCTCTCCCTGTCAAAAGACTAGAGGTTCCTCTCCATTCTCAACAGCTTCTGCCAGACCTTCAAGTGTGGCAAGAACTACTTCTTCCACTGATGATACAACAACTCTTGTGGGAGTGGTATTTGGCTTCCTTGATGCACATAGAAGATCTTGTATTCCTAGGATCAAAATGAATGCTTTGGAAAAGTGATGGGTGACAGGATAGACAGAGCATAGGTGTTGATGTGAAATTTCATGTTCACATCTAGGAGGTGAGGAGTAACCAACTTCAGAGTTCCTCGTATTCAAGAGGGAGTGTGAGTTACTGTCTTGACCAAACGATTGATGAGTGGGGGTGAGAGGACATTTAGTCATAAACAACTCGCGTCCCTCCTTATAGAGCCTGAAATTTTGACGATGCTAGACCCACCAACATTCAAGGGATATCCATGATATGAAGTCCCAACTAGACCTCAAACTGTTTGGTGTAGGAGTCCCATCCAATATGATGGCCCAATTTCCATTATCTTAAAGGTTTTCCTTAGCTCTTGATTGTCAGCACATGAGAGTGGTTCGCTTTGTCTTCAAACAATGAGGTTCACGTGCCTAGTGAGTGCTTAGTGTTACTTGTGTCAAGGTTCTTTCACCACAAAGGGAGAGGGTGGGAGTGAGTCTCAAGTCGAGAGAGAATAGTCCCAACTCTGTTAGATACATACAACACAATAACAGATGCGCAGCTTCCAGCGGAGTAGTCCACGCGGATGCGGTAATCACAAACAAATAGTGAAGGGATAACACATACAACACCCAATGGAATATTCCACATGAGTGCGATGGTCATTATAAAATGTTTATGAGAATGTTTCTATCGAGTGTTTGGTAGAGAAGTCCACATGGGTGAGACATCATTAACAAATTATATAATACATTTTAAAAATCCTATGTATTAGAACAACCAAAATAGTTCAACTGTGTTAATACAGGTTAAAGAAACATGCATTACAAGAGTCCAAAGAATAGTCTTACAAATGAATATAGTACACGTGAAAACATGTTGGCCTGTTATCAAGCTTCTGAATTAATCAAAAGTTCCAAGACACATCAATACACCATTACATTACTAAACCCGATAGCTAGGCGTTGGAGCAATTGCTCGCTCTTCAAAGAAAAGACTACATATTGTCAAGGCTATGTGGGAGAAGCCAAGGTGAAAATTCTTTTGCATGTACAAATGAGGGGTATATATAGCCAAGGGTGAAACTAACCCTTGTGACTTTTCGACTTCCCTCATGACTGTTTGACTTACATGACTCTTCAACTTTATATGAATATTCAACTTTACATGTGGGTCTCTTGGAATTCCATGTTACATTACATTGATTACAACAGTATGTCCCTGTTGAAGCCCCAGAATTCCGTTGCAACAACATGGGGGATAACCACCCAGTCTGGGCCTTAGAAGCAACTCATTTTCCATTTGGTATGGTGGCTTCGACTCGGGATAATGGGACCAGTTTCCCAACAAGAATTGATATGATGATGATGTTGGGTTTGATATAATATATAATGGAAAATGATTTAACTAAAAATGATCTAATTAAACAACAAACAAATTCATCTATCTATTTTTAACCTGTATCTATATACCTGGGAATAAATTAACTTATGTGATCTACAAAGATATCTTAAAGAAAAGGGTAATAAGGATCATTCAATTGATGCAAGATAAGAGATCGTTAATGATAATTATTTTGATTAAATAGTTAGGCAAAATAATTGTGGAAACTATATCGCATATATGAATTGCATCATGTATTCAATGAAGAATTACAGTTGAAACATCAAAAGTTCTTTAATGTCGAACTATAACTCAGATTTCATGAAAAACACAATATAAAAAAGATTGCTGCTAATTAAAAAACAAAACATAATCATAAAGATAAAAGTGCCAAATATGAAAGGTCCTACTCATGGGGTTAGTGATATTGATCTTCTTCTTTTCAACTAAATATACTCTAAGAGTACAAAAGCACAGTTTCAGTAGAGTATGCTTCAATATCTAAGAAAATCAAGATCTTGTTTAGAGAGGTGGCACCATCTTTTGTGTAGAGTTGGTTAGACAACGCAGAGTCATCCAATGGCTGTTTGGTTTTACCAGATAGTACTAGTAGGTTTCCTAGTCAAGATTAGACATTTGTTTGATTGCCTCTGGATTTGTTTTGGTAGCCTCTTTGCACTATTCTTCTAACTGTTTGATGTCTGAGAGAGCTTCTGGCCTGCATTCTCTAACAAGATTAGTAGTGTGGAGGTTTTCATTGGCAACCTCAATGATTTTGTTTGTTGTACTAGCTACTATTGTTACTGCCCTTTCTGCTCGCTTTAACTGTATGTCCCAATTTGTGAATAATATATCCTTGTGGGACTCCTCGATCTTTGGTAGATCAAAATTTTTACCTGCTTCAGATTCTTGCCAAGAAATAAACTTTGATATCTTCTTATTTAGCTCTTCATATTGTAATCTATCACCAACCTCTTGATTGGTTAATTTGTCACTTGTTTCACAATAGGGATTGATCAATGAGATTTTTAAATAGAATATTTCCTGTTGTTGTGATAATAGGGAGTTTATTTCAAGTGCCTTTTTCATGAATTCTTTTGTTTGAGGGTGGTCTTTAAGTTTATTCATTACAATCAGCGTTTGATGAATATATGAGTCCTTCTCTATGATGTATGTCTGATGCTGTAACCTCTTTTACTCAAAATCATTTTAAAGTTGTACCATTTGTATCTGCACTTGCCTATTAGTGCTATTTCTTTATTCATCGAGTTGTTGCTCTAGCAACCATACTCATTCTTCTTTTTCCTTTAGAAAAAATCAAACTTCAACTTCCTTATCAATTGTTGCAATTGCATAGGCAGTTGCAAATTGTGATAGCTTTGTAAGTTTTTATGATGGGTCAATGGGGGTGTATTTCCATACTACCTCCATTGATTCACCTCCAAGAGTTGTTGTTGTTGTTGATGCATCTAACCTCCTTTTCTTCCTTTTCCTCTTTACGAAAACCTTATGTGTTGGGATGTAGAATATGTCCAGTGGGGGTATTTCCTCAACCTTTAAAACAATTTCTAAAGTTGGGTGTGCTAGGATGATTTCTATATCTTGGGTAGTTACAACTCCTTGAATTGTTATTTATGGATTTATAATCTGCTGAGTATGTTATGGAGTTTGAAATCTAGATGTCCCGTCAAGGCTGGTCTCTGTTTGGATCTTTTTATTAAATTTCTCCCATTCCCAATCTAGAGCAATGATTGGGATCTTGTTTTTTTGAACATGTGTGGATATAGTCTCCATATGCTCCTTAGTTGGGACCTTTTGGCCGTTTCTGCAATATTGTCCTCTGTGTACTATTCAGGGCCTTCCTCGGGGCTTCCTTCCTTATTCTTAGATTGGTGTTCAAATTCTTCTAAAACTTGAACTGACTTCTTTTGATATTCCTCATCAGAATTGTGTTTGGAACTTTCCTCCAGGCTTACGCTGGGAGTAGGTTCTCTTATTTCTTCAATTTCCAATAGATCCAAAGTGACCTTTGCTAGTCATTTATTTCTGCATATATGGAAGCAGTTGAGGTCCACTAGGTCCAGTTTTAGTGATGCTAAATGTAAAACCTATGAAAATGTCTCATTTTGCTCAAATAGATCATCAAACTCATCATCCTCATGAACACATTACTTGATTTTGATCACAGAACCGAAACTCTTGATGACCTGGTTAGGATCATACTGTTTGGCTATCATGGTAGCCAGATTTAGAGATGTGATTTTCTATATTTCTTTTGTTGCATGCCTAATATCATGTAATGTGAAAGCACCACATTGCAATGAGAAGTCCAGCCAGATAGATTTCTTCTGCTCTTTGAGAGTTGTTGGGACAGGGTCCCCTAGGGTCATTTTTGGGGTGAAGAGCCCAAGTTTTGGGGTAGAAAGCCCAAGTTTTTGTATGTAAAGTGTAAAGTCTCCACATTTTGTGGTCGCGGAGTGCGAAGATGTAAAGTGTCATAAAGGGTTTCCACCCTTTGTTTATGTAATTAATGTTGGATTTAGGAGATCTACCCATGATCTGTAGACCATGGGATTGTATAAAAAGGGAAGTCTTAGAAGCGTTTAAGGAAAATTAGATTAGATCTGGGATGATGGATGTAATGGGTCATTAGTGAAAAAAACGAAGAGTCTTAGAGTAGAAGAGAGGCTTTGCAGCTGTGTGGCAGAGGCCTAGGTTAGAAGTCCACAGCTGAGTGCACAGACCCCTGCAGTTGAGTGCGTAGGGTAGTTAGAGTCTGTAAGAAGATCTAAAGCATTAATAAAGAAGATCATTCTGGAATTATTTGTGTTTTGGTCTATTTACTTTTGTTATGCAATTATGTGATGTTGAATAGTGGGTTTATGATCTAATTCTATATTGATGTGCGAATCTATATGTTTACATTGTTATCTATCCACAAATAATAATATCTATTTCCATGAAGAATATCTTTATGCATGTTGAAGTTATCATATACTAAGTCAATCTTGGTAAATATAGATGTGAGGGTAATTACAGAGGCGCGTAAGTGATAAATTACCTGTTTAGGGTCCGCGAACAGTAGTCATAGACCTTTGCGAAGGTCTAGAGGCTGATTAAGGGAAGTATATTGATAAGCCCTAAAAGGCTTATCGATCCATGTGAAGACAAGTTTAGGGTATAAAATGACATCACTACCATCTCTAGGTGTGGGAACTTGGTTCTTGCATCCCCCCATACTACTTTGGGTGAGACTTTAGTTTGCAGTTTGTGGATTGATGCCGAAAGGGCCAGTAGTGTAGGGATTTTCTTAGCTAATTAATGTTGAACCTAAGTCAGGGCCCACTAAACCAACAAATGGTTTCGTTGCCAACATCGGGATTTGCATAAAGAGATGTGTGATGTTCCATCACTTGAATCTGATGAAGAAGGAAACTGAAGTCTGGTTGGATAGGAAGATCCATGAATTCACGGCGTAAGAAAACATAAATCTGCGGTTGACGAAAGAACAGTAGGTGGAAAGATATCTGTACACAGAGATACACGAAATCTTTTTATGTTCCTTCTCGGTTGAATTATATGAGTGGATCTCTAAATTGGCAAACGGTCAAGGAAGGTGGAGGCTTGAGTGACCAATAGTGTGGACCCCAGATTTAGTGCAGAAATTGGAAGCCTTAGAAGATAAGATTGCATGCGTTGTCGATCACTAGCTTGATCGTATCATAGGAGGATTTGTGAAAGAGTTTGCAGTTGATACTTTGGTTATTTACAGTGAAGCAGAGCGCTGCTTCTTCAAGGGACCATGAGGTAAGTATTTAAGGTTTGTAAATACTTGGATTAATATGCTCTTGTGTGAAAATCAGGTCATGCAGTTACCTTGATGTTTGGAGCTATGCAAAGTGGAAATATATTCAGGGACAGAGGGAAAATAGGCCTTGAATATAGATCGCTAATTGGACCTCCTCTGAGTGACAATGAGGAAGAAGCACAGGCTTTTCCACAGAGAGTTGTTCGATTGATAAGACAAGGGTTCCCACAAATACCTCATCCACCCACACTACCTCCATATTCACCTCCACCACATACACCTTTGCCCACACCACCACCACCTCCGCCACCGTTCAATATGGCGAATGCAATAAAGTTTCCCATTTTCAAGGGTTCAGGAATAGAGGATCCAGACCAGTTTTAGTTCATCGTGAAGGTTGTATGGGAGGCTCAGGGTATAACGGACGATTAGATGAAGAAAGAAACATTGGTCACTACTTTATAGGAATGCACACTGACATGGTACATTAAGTACTACACTAATAACCCGATGTATTCATTAGCAAATATCCAGACCATGCTGAATAAGGAGTTTATTAGGCCTAAGTATGAAGCTAAATCAATTGTGGGATTCAAGGAGATCATGATGAAGCCTGGTGAGACACCTTGGAATTTGGATCAGAGATTCAAGTGAATGATCCACAAATCCAACATGAATCCTACTGATGGGCAGCACCACGAGTGGTTTGTGGCTTTGCTCTTGCCTCATCTGAGGGTTGCTTTATCACAACAAAATATTGGGACCCAGGAGGAAGCCTTGGAGATTGCAATGAGATTTCATGAGACACTGGTGCAAGATGCTAATTTGGGAGTTAAGCAGATTCACGTGCAGTTGTAGAACCTTTTCCTAGAGATTCAACATCTGAAGAAGGATAAAGCAGTTTGGCTAGAGGTGCACGAAGAAGTTTGGTGCCTGAAATGAAAAAACTAGGGGCATGACAAAGATCACTACCTAGTGTTCGCAAATTATGTTGTAGCAGGAGTGTTGAAATATGCCAACAAGAATATTCCAATTTAATTTGTCCTTGAATTAAGTTGTGAATTAAAATCGAATTTAGCCTTAACAACTACTTGGAAATAATTAATTAATTTATTTTAAATTAATTAGTTGGAGAAATTTGAGTTAGAAGTCTTTCTGAAGCCATGTAAGAGTTATCCCTTAAATTAAGGAGATAAGATTGAGTTATATTTGAGCTGTAATTAGTTAACTCAGTTTACTTAGTTAAGTCCAATTAAATTAGTTCCAAACTGTTTGCAGAACTAATAGTGAGTTAACAGTTAGTTGATGCATTAATTTACTAAGCTAGTGCTACTCCAGTTAACCGAAAGATTCCCTCATCGGAAACTCATGCATGTCTATTCTGAGAAATAATCAGTTAAGATTAATGTTTAAGGACAATGTATTATCAGTTGCATGTGTTTTCTCATGGAGAAAACTCATGCATGCAATCAAGGATTCATCCTTGAGGATTGTACAATTTTGAAGGTTTGTTTTTCCACTTGGTAATAGGCTAATCATCCACAAGGAACAATGCAAGGAAATAGGAGCTTGGAGGGTAGAGATGAAGGCAAAAGAGAAGCAAAGATTTGCTATGAGCATCTGTGAGGATTGTACTGAGAGCTGGCTAGCTGTGAGAGCTAAGGCTTTGTATAATTCCTATGTATTTCCACCATGTATGATAATATATTAGTGTGGGGTTTTTATCTGAGACTTTCCCCAAAGTATTTTCATGTGTATTGTGCCATTAATTCTTCTTCTTCTGGTTATATTATTCAGCTCGATCTTTAAGCTTCTGCAAATTGATAGTAGAAGTAGTTTATAGTGTTCTTCTTTGATTTATATTGCATTATTGGGTTAACCTATCACAAATTTTCTACATGGTATCAGAGTTGTGAACAATATACTGAGGAGAGAATTTGAAGTTTGAATTTTGGGGTTGCAGGTGCAAATCGAATTCATATCATACTTCAAGGTTGGCCAATGGCGTTCTATGGCTTGAGACTCAAGTATGCCATGGAAGGTAGCTCAAATTACATAGCATGGAAAGGTAGAGTGGAGGCTGTATTAGAAGACAATGGCTTGAAGGAATTCATTGATCAAGAAATCCCAAAGCCAACTTCAACTAATGCACAAGAGTTGGTTGAGAGGAAGAAGTGTGTGGGGAAGGTGAGATGGATCGTCCTCAAGGGAGTTCGAGACCATATTGTCTCGAGTCTCCATGGGAAGGATACTCCATTTTCAATGTGGAAGACATTAAAGGACCTCCACTAGAATAGTAGCAACCAGAGGAAATTTTCACTCAAGGATAAGCTTCAAAGAATCAAGATGGAGAAGGGTGATACTATTTCCACATATTTGAACAAGCTCACCACCTATAGAGATGAGCTTGGTAGTGTGGGAATAACTACTGCTAATGATGATATGGTGAGCCTCACTCTCCTTGGCCTTCCAAAGAGTTGGAATAGCTACCAAGACTCTAAGAATGGAGGGGAGAAACTCCCAGATTAGGAACGACTGTGGTCAGATCTTATGCAAGAGGAGATCAGGAGGAGACCATGAGATGGTTCTTCATCCAGGAATGATGATGAAGAAAATATGGCCATAGCAAGTAAAGCAAGGAAAGGGAAGGGGAAGGCTTCCAATTTCAAATTGAATTCTTCTCATGGAGGGAAGAAGGGTGACATGTCTAAAGTAAGATGCCTTAATTGTCACAAGATGGGACATTATGCGACTAATTGCCCATCGAAGAAGTCCAAGAAGGGATCCTCGGAAGGTTCGGAAGGTGAGACATTAGCCTCTCAATTCGAAATGGACTTTACCCTCATCGCATACATGGTATCATCGATGATGGGTTGTCTCTGGTATCTTGACAATGGAGCCTCATTCCACATGACCAGTGATAAAAATTTATTCAGTGCCTTGGAGGAGAAAGACCTAAAGATGCACATAGAGATGGGTGATAAAAGAAGGTATAGTGTTTCAGGAGTGGGCACGGTTTCTTTTCAGAGGGAGCATGGAACTCCTCTCACCTTGACAAATGTGATGTATGTTTTTGGACCGAAGAAGAACTTGGCATTGGTCGCGATGTTGGAGGACAAAGACTATGATGTTGTCTCCGTTAAAGGAAAGGTGTTCCTAAGACACATAGCCATGGGTCAGACCAAGAGGATAGAGATTTGGGCGAAGAATCTCTATAAACTAGAGGTAGATGATTGTGCAGCGTTGAGTACGAAAGCATAATTGGTGCAAAGCCAAGACATTGGTGAGTTGTGGCATAGGCGGTTGGGTCATTTGCATCATGGGGCTTTGAAGATAATGCAACAAATATCTACAGGACTTCCCAAAGGTAAATTTGAGCAAGTTGACACATGCAAAGGTTTTACCTTGGGAAAGTACACCAAGTCTTCCTTTCATGATCGAGATAGTCGAGCAGAGGCTATCTTAGAGTGAGTTCATACTAATTTGTGTGGAGAGTTCTTGATAGAATCCATAGTGAAGCAAAGGTATTATGTGATTTTCATTGATGACTATTCTCGTAAATGTTGGATTTATTTCATGCAGAAGAAGGACCAAAATTTCACAAAATTTTGTGAGTTGAAAGATTTGGTTGAGAAAGAGTCATGGAATAAGATCAAGGCCTTGAGGAGCGACAATGGTGAAGAATATGTCTCTCAAGAGTTTAAGGACTTCTATGCAATGGAAGGAATTAAACGAGAGTTGACGACACCTCATAAGCCACAGTAGAATGGGGTGGCTGAGAGGAAGAATAGAACTATTGTAGGGGTAGCATGGGCAATGCTGCATGACCAAGGCCTACCACTTCACTTGTGGGATGAGGAATGCAACAAAATGGTCTATTTTTAGAATAGAAGCCTGCATTGCATACTTGGGATGAAGACACCAGTGGAAGCTTTCTTCAGTAAGAGGCCTGATGTGGGTCACTTCAGGATGTTTGGCTCATCAGTGTATTGCTATGTGACAAAGGATGCATGGAAGAAGCTTGATCCAACAGTAGAGTTGGGGATATTTGTGGGGTACAATGAAACACCTCACAACTATCGGGTGTACTTGCCTACCAGTCGAAGGAAAATGGTTTGGAGAGATCTCAAGTTTGATGAGAAGAAGGCCATGCGAGTTTCCCTTGAGAGGGAGCTCCAACTACAGGTTGTGGAGGAACTCTTGTTTCCTAAGGAGGAGGAGCCTCAGACTAATGCGAAGCAACCACATGCAGAGGTTGCAAGAGTGGAGACATCCACTCAAGCAGAATCTTCCAGAGATGGACGTAAGCACACAAGAGAAGCTGACAGATTGTTGGAGGATGTGGGAGAGAATGTGGGAGCACCATATTCTCAGCACAGACAAAGGAGGTCACCTGAGAGGTACACTGGATACATGGCCCTTGCTAGGGAATGTGTTGAGACCAAGCCATATTCCTTTGAGGAAGTAGTGCAACAGCCGATTTGGGTTCATGCTATGGTGGAGGAGTATGACTCCATAGTTCGTAACAATGTTTGGGATGTGGTTTTGAGACCAGAGAACAAGTCAGTTGTGAGTTCCTATTGGCTTTACAAGGTAAAGCAAGCTGCTGATGGTAGTGTGGAGAAGCATAAGGCAAGATTTGTTGCCCGTGGATTTTCATAGGTCAAGGGGATTGACTATGATGAGACTTTTGCTCGTATCACAAGGTACTCATCTATCAGATCTATTTTGGAACTATTAGCATAGATGGGTTGGAAGATCCGTCAAATGGATGTGAAGACTGCATTCATCAATGGCCAGGTTGAGGAAGAGGTGTACATAGAGTAGCTGGAAGGTTTTGAGACCTTTGATCATGAGTTGCATGTGTGCCAACTCAAGAGAGCATTGTACAAGCTCAAGCAAGCACCTCGTGCTTGGTACACCATGATAGACAACTACTTCATCAGGTTGGGCTTCACAAGGAGTGAAGCGGATACGAACCTGTACCACATTGTGGTGAAAGGTAAGCTATTGATAATCGTACTTTATGTTGATGATCTCATATTGACTGGTGATGATCAGTTGATTGTGTCTTGCAAGGAGGATCTTGCAAGAGAATTCGAGATGAAAGACATGGGTCTCATGCATTACTTCCTTGGCATGGAAGTGTGGAAGAAGGATGGGGAGTTGTTTGTGTCTCGGGGAAAGTTAGCCAATGAGATACTTAGGAGATTCCACATGGAGAAGTGCAAGCCCATGCAGACTCCTCTATTAGGTAACTAGAGGAAGGAGGTTGCTACTTCAAGAGAAGTGGTAGAGGATACTATGTATAGGCAACTTGTGGGTTCGCTAATGTACTTAATGAAAACATAGCCAGATTTGTGCTATGCGATGAACCAGTTGAGTCAAGCGATGGTTCAACCTGGAAAGATGTTTTGGAAGGTGGCAAAGGATGTATTGAGATACCTGAGAGGCACATCTCAGTATGGATTATGGTACAAATGGACAGAGGGAGTGAAGCCATAGGGCTTCACTGATGCAGATTGGGCAGGGAGTCCATCAGATGGGAAGAGCACATCAACAGGGATTTTCAATGTTGGGCCAGTGACAGTTTCTTGGTACAACAAGAAACAGAGGTCAATTGCACTTAGCTTGGCAGAGGCAGAATACATGGCTGCAAGTCAGACGGCATGTGAGGCCATCTGGATGCAAAAAATCCTAGTTGGTTTGCTTGATCATAGGATGGATCCAACTGAGATCTATTGTGATAATCAGAGTTGTATCAAACTCTCTAAGAATCTAGTATTTCATGATAGGTCCAAGCACATCAACATCTATTATTATCATCTCAGATACTGTGTAGTGAGGAGGATCATGTTGCTACAATATATTTCGATAGAGGAGTAAGATGATAACATTTTGACAAAGGCATTGTGAAAGTGTAAATTCGATCTCCATTGAGACAAGATCGGGGTGGCAGATAATCCCTTTCTTGTTGAGAGGGAGTTTTGAAGTATGGAACAAGAATATTACAATTTAATTTGTCCTTGAATTAAATTGTGAATTAAAATCAAATTTAGTCTTAACAACTACTTGGAAATAATTAATTAATTTATTTTAAATTAATTAGTTGGAGAAATTCAAGTTATAAGTCTTTCTAAATTCATACAAGATTTATCCCTTAAATTAAGGAGATAAGATTAAATTATATTTGAGTTGTAATTAATTAACTTAGTTTATTGAGTTAAGTCTAGTTAAATTAGTTCCAAATTGTTTGAGGAACCAATAGTGAGTTAACAGTCAGTTGATGCATTAATACACTCAACTAGTGCTACTCTAGCTAACTAAAGATTCTTGTAGAAATTCCCACCTGTAGATCACCTAATAATACAATAGACTAAAGCAAGATACTTGATCTACTTCTACAACCAATTTAGCGGAAGCTTAATCGAACATGAGCAACATCAATAAGAACACATATAATCGATATGGAGAAATCAATCACACATAACACAGAAGATATAACCAGGGGAAAGAACCAACCTAAAACCCCATCTCTGTATTATCATACAAGTGGAAATATAGCCAGTATTACAAAAAGAATCAGCTCAAAAACTATCTTGCTCTCTCTGCAATACCTTTGTTGCTCATAGACAGTCAAAGGTCTCTATCTAACCTCTGGTCTGCCCTCCAAGCCTCCTATTTCTTTGCGCAATTTTGATTGGGGTCCAGTGCAGCCACTTGTGTGAATTGGGCTCTTCACACACTCACTAACCTCTGATCCAACTACGTAGTCCTGAAGGAGATAAATCCTCATCATGGATGAGCTTCCTTTATATGAAAAATATTCATCCAACTGATAGTACACTGGCCCTTCTCTGATCTCAACTAGGTCTCTATCTGAACTGACATGCATGAGTTATTCATGAGAGAATCTTCAGTTATCTGAAGCACAACAGTTATATGCAAGCATGCATTTAACTAACTGAACTTACTTAATTTAAACAAACTATTTAAATCAATTATAACTGGACTTGACTCAGTTAATTGAGCCAAATAATTACTACTCAAATTAGAACTCATCCTTATCTTCATAATTGATGGATAAATTCCTCAATTAATAGAGAAAATGTTGCATGTCCTCACATAGACTTCATGTTTGATTTTTCCCAATTAATTAACTCATGGAGAAATAATTAATTTATTTTCAAACAACTGTTAAGTTCAAATTCGAATTTTACTTCCTATTTTTGTCTAGGGACTGACTAAAATTGGAATCCATCTCAGCACTTCCATTTTTCATTCCTTGTTGCTTAATCCAGTACTAATACCCAAACTGCCATTTATAACAGTGATATTTTTATCACTTCTATTTTTAACATTTCTTGTTTCCAATTTTAACATTCCCTCTCAACAAGAAAGGCATTCAACTCAAACCCAATCCTGTACCTTTGGAATGTTCTACATGCAACACTTCTACCAAGTGTGGTTGCCCCCTATATTACTAGCTAAGATATGCGAAAAAGGAGCACATCATCAACAACCTAACCAAAATCTGCAAATGATGAGTTTTGAACCCCATGAAGAGGATCCTAATGTGAACATCATGCTGTGAGTGGAATGACAACTAGTGAAGACAAGGGGAATAAGCCTGAATAAGCTGAATGGGTCCACAAAGCTCCAGAAAAGGAGGTTGGCTTTGATTTGGAGCGTGCGAAGGAAAACTTCATGGAAGCAAAGAAAATCTTCACTAAGGCCTCTACCTCAAGAAGTTAGGATAAGTCATCTGAAGAGATGGACCCATCCATGCTTACCACATTTTTGGAGACTTGCATAAGGCTGCTTTAGGATAGCAAGCTCATCAAGGGATTATAGGAGTTGATCAATAAATGTGTTGGTAATACACCTGATGACCCATGCGTGGTCACGAAGATTTGTAAGCATAAGGCAAGAATAGGGTGGGAAATGAGACTCACTGAGCAGATAGGAGAATATGAAATGGAGCAAGTTATTCTGGATCTAGGGTCCGAAGTGAATTGTTTTCCTAAAAAGACATGGGAGAGAATGGGGAGACCCACACTGCAATGGTCTCCTATTTAATTGAGGATGGAAAATCAACAATAGATTATCCGCATGGGAAGATTATAGGGAGTGAGATTCGATATTGAAGGCACGAGCACGTTGGCCGATTTTGAAGTGATAGAGATTGTGGATGACAGTAATCCCTACCCTATGCTCCTTGGAATTGACTGGGCTATAGACATGAACGAGGTGATTAATTTGAAGAAGTAGACAATGTCATTTGAAAGAAAATTTATCGTGTAGTAGTACCATTGTACCCTACAGAAGGACCGCACTACACTGAACAAGTCTGTGATTACAAAAGTGATAACAATTTGTACCAGATCTATAAGATAATGACATCAGATCAAGATTAGGTGAATCCTACAACTAATGGGTGTTTTTCATGGGACCACGAAAGCTCCTGCACATCAGATTCAAATGAGGAATTGGAACACTGGAAGAATATATTACACGGAGTATCTATGCTATGATGTAACATGATGACCAAATCATTGTGCTGCGTATCATTAGAGGTAATAAGTCTGGCTTACTATGATGGTTTAACTGACATTGATAAATTTCTGGATGCATTTGAAAGGGAAGTGCCGGAGAAGCATCGCTTCTAAGCCCTGGACTTGGTGCTATGCGCTATGCCTGCAAGATGGTGGGATGCATAAAGACAACTTTGATGGATGGCATGAATATAGAAGAATGATGAGGGTGCGATTTGGTCACCTAAAGGTACGATTGTTAGAGAAATACATTGGAAGGAGTGATCCACATGATCACTTAGCCAAATGGACTGCTTCTTATGGAGAAAAATTGCAATCATAGTGGGTACATTTGTTCTGTCACACCTTGGATGTGATACCTATGAATTGGTACTTAGAGACAGAGCTCCGCCATGGCACAGATGAATGGGATATTTGAGACAGGGATTCTTGATGACATTCGGCTTTGAATATGGATTTGAGTGCATTGATGAAGCACTGCAAGAGGTGAAAGCAACGATCTTCATAATACTATAGCATCCCTTGGATCTGATTCAATCGGATTGGACCACCTAGCTACGCCATGCGTTAGAGTGCTACAATGTGACTATTGAAGAAGAAGATGAGGATTTGAGGAACATTAATATCACAGAAATAGGACACCGCAAAGTTGAGGGGCTATAGATAGAAAACCCAGATATCAACACGCCACTGAAAACAAGACAAGTGAACATTATGATAGAGGCAGAGCCGAAGTTGCTAAGATAAGGGACTATTGGGATGATGCTACAATGGATAAGGTCTCTGAGTTACTCTGCGAATACCAAGACTTGTTCCCTACAAATTTCTCAGACTTAAAAGGGATAATAGGGACCTAGGAGTTATGAAAATTATGTTGAAACCAGATGCGAAACCTATCAAGCAAAGGCCTTACCGCCTCAATCTGAAGTATAAAGAAAGGGTTTGTTTAGAGTTGGATAAAATTCTTGCGGCATGTATTATTGAATCGACAGAAGAATATGATTGGATGGGCCCAATAGTAGTTCAGGAAAAGAAGAAGAAGGATGAAATAATGATATGTGTATATCTCAGGAAGATGAATGACACTTGCGTGGATGATCCTTTTCCAACTCTATTCACTGATGAAGTGTTGGATAATGTAGGAGGGTAGGAAGAATATTCATTCACTGATGGGTTCTTGGGGTACCATCAGATCAAGATCGTGCTGGAGGACAGGAGTAAGACAGCCTTTGCAACTGAGTGGGGATGTTTTCAGTATACTCTAATGCCTTTTGGACTGAAGAATGTGTTGGCGATCTTTTCATGCGTAGTCATTGTGGTGTTTAAGGACTCTATTCACAAGTTTCTGGAGGTATACCTTGACGATTGGACAGTGTTTGGGCTGGTGAAATTCCATGTAGCTAGCCTACGCTTGATGCTAGATACATGCCGAAGGTATTAGATCGTGCTCAATTTGAAGAAATGTTTGTTCTGTGTTCCTTTTGGGATCTTGCTAGGCCATGTGGTGTGCAGATAGGGATTAATGGTGGACCTAGATAAGATAGTAGTTATAATTAATTTGGATGCACCAAGAAGTGTTAAACAACTGCGCGCATCATTGGGGCATATGGGATACTATAGAAAGTCATCAAGGGTTATGCCCAGATTACTACAACAATGGAGAAGATACTAAAGAAGAATGCTACATTCTGTTAGAATGAATAATCTCAGCTAAGCTTAGATGTGTTAAAGGAAAAGATGGTCACTCCGCCGATCCTAGTCTTCTCGGATTAGAAGAAGGAATTTCATGTGCATGTGGATGTGTCATGTATTGTGCTTGGAGCAGTACTGGCATAGGCCAGTGAGGGAGATTTGGATCACCCTATAGCGTTTGCAAGTAGGAAGTTGCCTAAAGTTGAGTAGAAATATTCAACAATGGAGCGTAAAGGTTTAGCTATGGTGTATGCATTCTAGAAGTTTAGAAACTACTTGCTAGGTGGACACTTTAAGATGTATCCAAAGCATTCTGCATTGAAGTACTTGGTCAACAAGCCTATGTTGGGGGGGGGGGGGAATATGCAAATGGATGTTGTTGTTTTAGAAATATGATTTTGAAGTAATTATGAAGCCAGGGCGATTGAATGCAGGACCAGATCATCTGTTGCACATTGAAACATGAGAGGAGCCTATTAATTTGGATTACAGATTGCCTGATGCATAGCTCTTTGTGGTGCGTCTAGCTGAAAATCACTTTGTAGATACCATACACTTCTTGACGATGACGACAGCTCCATAAGGGTATACTAGTCAACAAAATAAGGAGTTGGTGGTGTGCGTGAAAGACTTTTCTATCATTATAGGAGATTTATATAAACTGGGCTTGGATGAAATTTTGTGACATTATGTACCTAACTTTGAATGGAACAACATCCTTGTCGAAGCTCATGGAGGAGCTACAGGATGACATTATGCAGGAAAAGCAACAACGTAGAAGATTTTACGTGCTGGGTTGTGGTGGTTGACATTGCATAAGGATTCCAAGGTTTACTGTAAGGCATGCGATGCGTGTCAGAGGATGGGCAGGCCATTGCTGAGGGATGAGCTGCCTCTGAATCCATAAGTGTCATTACATCCATTCGAGAAATAGGCCATTGATTTTGTAGGCCTGACTCAGCCTCCAGGAAAGAAAACGGGTGCGTGGTATATCATCACCATGACAGAGTATTTAACCAAATGGGTGGAGGCGCAGCCCGTAAAGGACTGTACAGGGGCAATAGTAGCAAAGTTCCTCTTTGAATATGTGTTGACTAGGTTTGGTTACCAGAAGATTTTGATGAGCGATCATGGTACACATTTCCTTAATGAAACGATTAGCACGCTGATGGAGGAATTCCAAGTTTATCATCAAAAGAGCACGCCATATCACCCACAGGATAATGGGACAGTTGAAGCATTTAATAATATATTGGAGAACGCACTGACGAAGGTTTGCAATGCACAAAGGAATGATTGGGACATGCACATACCCACGGTGCTATGGGCGTACAAAATTACTTGTAAGAAACTGACTGGATAGACACCCTTCAGGTTGGTTTATGGCATAGAAGTTGTGATTCCAATGGAGTATATTGTACCTACTCTATGCATAGCAACATTCACCAGAATGGTAGGTTGTAGAGCCCTGGAAGAGAGGCTTGTGCAGCTAGCAGAGCTTGAAGAAGATAGGTTTTTCGCTAGATTCCATCAGCAAGTTTAGAAGGAGCACGAAAAGGCATGGCATGACCGATGCATCAAACTGCGCACCTTCAAGGTAAATGATTTGGTTTTATTATATTACAAGTTTGAAAAATTTCCAAGAAAATTTCAGATGCATTAGTTGGGGCCTTATGTCATCAAGGAGATTATAGATGGTGGAGTAGTTCAACTGGTGAAATTGAATGTTGATCCATTTCTCGAAAAGGTAAATGGCAGCCGATTCAAGCCATACACCGGGGATCCGGCCATATGTCTATATGATGGAAGCATAGTCTTAGCGCTCTAGGCAACTAAAAGGAGCCACGGGACTATAAAATACACTGCCTGGGTTGTAAGGATACATGACTAGGGGACTACACAGAATGGAAGAATGTCACAACATTAGCAGAAGTGTGTAGGGAGCTACGCTATAGGAGGAGAGACCATGCAAAGTAGCCAGAAAGTGACCGTTATGGTTACTGTTCATGATTTGACAGTGAGAAAATGGATAAGAGGAGTGGGCGGGCGACATTTATGGTGGAATATAAATGCGAGATATTTGAAAATATTCCACCATTCTAGCATTTATGAATGGATTTGGGGGGAACGGTCGGATTTGAATTCAAATTTTCCTATAAATTACAGATGGCCACCCAACGAAAAACACTTTACATTCTGAGAATTGAAGTGTCGAGCTATTGGTTGTGCATGAACCCTTTGAGTTTTGAGGCTTTGGTGGCCAGTTCAGTGTTTGATAGGTTGCCTAAGGAAACCCAAGAGCTCCTTAATAGCCTGATGTCGATGCCCGTGGAAATTGAAAGTGCTGGAGGATCTATGGCCTTTGAGGGAGCTACCCCTAAGGTTGCAAGTGTGGAGAGTGCCCACAACAGTACCAAAAGCATCGAGTGTTCCTAGGCCAAAGCCTACACTGGTAGGAGAGGTTTCCAAGATGAAGAAAGACAAACAAAAAGTGACACAACTGGTGTGAGAGTTGCTAAGGAAGCACTGGAAGAAAGAGAAGCCCACCACACAGGAGAAAGGCAAGGTGGTAAACCTAGAATTTGACGAGGGCATAGATGGAGGTGTAAAGGATATTGATATCGGAGGATTAGACCCTATCTCAAAGCTACCTGAACACATCCCTCCACACTAGGGTAAGGTGAAGGTCCCGAAGGACCCAAATGAGGGAAAATTTCTACTTAATACACCTCTACTTCCCGATCAGATCATATTTGAAGGTCTGCACTTGGCGGGTGTCCCACATCTAAAGTTAGAGGATTGGGACTTGATGGATACTGAGAGATTCCCAACCTAGCGAATAATACATTTATGATGCATGTATTCTATAAATATTCTGGTGTCACGACATTGGAGTCAGTGAAGTGGATTAGAGGGGTGGAGAAGGCAGGATTGTTGAATCTGCTCTGGGTGCCACATTACAACTGCGCTCCCATAAATTTGATCGTGATCAAACAATTGCTGTGTCTAGTGGACGATGGGTGCTTGTGGTTGGGAGAGCCAATACCAGTCACGGATATGTTGATCTAGAGGATCACATTGCTACTGCATTTACGACTGAATCTAACCAAGGCATTTAGCAGACAGATGGGTGAGCATGACCTATCCGAGAGAATGAAGGACAAGTTTAAGCTTATCAACAAGCCACATGGATATTCAATTTCAAGCATAACCAACTTCGTGGTGAAGGTAGCCACCCAGATCTTGGCTAGGAAGGTAATGTAGAAGTGTCACACAGATGAGGTGCCTACACCAATATTATCATTAGTGGCCCAGTACGCAGAGGGAATACAATTCAATTGGGTGCGCTACTTGTGCAGTGAGTTCCCCGCGAACTTCAGGGAGGCACAAGACCAGAGAGAGACATTTCATTACTCTTGGTTGTTGTTATCCATTGTGGTAGTCACATGGGAATTACCAGAGGACAACCAGTTTCCTCTGATCACATCAGCTTTACTAGAAGCAGCGAAGTTCTCTTCATTATGGCCCACAAAAGATGTTAAGCGGGTTAAGGAGAGTAAAATATTTTGGGTACTCATGGAGGCAAGAATTTACACGACCATCAAATGCAAGCCAAGTTTGTCACTGACTGTTTATGAGTAGTTGTTAGGATACACAGAGTTCAAGGTGGACTTCCACTGTATCTCCATCTAGGTGTGGAAGGACCCATAACATAAATGGTATGATATCCCATACCTTGCAACAGATGATGCTATAGTAGTGGTCCTCGATCATTGGCCAATAGAATGCTGCACGACCTAAGATTTATTCGTTTGATCCAGTAAGTCAGTGGGAAAGTAGAAGAAGGAAGAGGCCTGGTTGAAAATGCAATATATGGATGAAAGACAGAAAAAGGAAGCAGAGGAAAAAGAAAGCGCAAAAGTGGAGTGCACTGCTAAGGAACATGCAGAAGAGAAGGAAGATGAGGAAGAGCGTGACTCTGAAAGAAGTCACAAGTCTCCTTCGCCACAAACAGAGGATGAGTAGCTATTTGAACAGGGTGGTGGAGACTAAGAGAGTACCCCCTTCTAGGTGAAGTGGAATTGAGAGCATGAGAAAGAAGGGCCGTGGAAGAAGTCCAAGGCCTCTAATTAATCACTTGACTGATCACCTTGACAAAAGTTGACTTAGATAGCATTGGGGATAAAGTAAGGGACTCGACCACGAAACTACTACAGCAGTTTGAGTAGTAGCATAAGCAAGATCTGGTTTCCATTCAAATGGATCTGCATGAACTACTGAAGTGTGGCGTCATCTAGTTTGGTTCCAGGAACTACTGAAGAATCAGAGATGGTTCGCTCATTGGATCATCGGGCTGTCATGCTGTCGGATGGCGCTCTAACCGCGGAGGTAAAACTTGACAAGGCTACTGTTAGTGCTCTAAGAACATTGGTTTGAACTTGGGCACACTCCCAAGTGAATCCCTTCACACGCTGCAAGCAGGTGTGATTGCAAAACTTAGGGCTCGAGAGCAGCGCACGCTAAGTGTGATTAGCAAGAAAAAGATTAACAATGCCCAAATGTTCATAGAGAAGAATTCAACGATTGATACCTAGAAAAATATTGAAGAGAAGAATGATCTTACTGCAGCAGTGGTTGCTGAAGCATGCAGAACTGTTCTATAGCTACATATCCTAGAAGAAGCGCCGGTGGAGGCTAAGATTCGGAAGTTGGCTGCAAGTGTGCACGATGGCAAGACTAAGCTGGACAAGGTTCAGTTTGAGCTGAACCTTAAGATTATAGAGCTTGAATTGAAGGCCCAGCCTTTGACTCCACTAGAGGTCAAAGAACAACATGAGGTAGTTGTCAAGGATGTAGTTGTTGTAGTAGATAATGCGATGACGGATTGAACTATGCTCTTTGAGAAGTCACTGGAGGTACTTACGAGTCTGCAGGAAGATCCTAACATGCAAAGGTTAAATACCGAGGTAAGAGAATTACAACAATGGTATGACGAAGTAAGAGTGATGGCGTGCACTTCCATCATTACGCAGAGACTAGCAAAACTACAAGAAGAAAAAGAACTGAAGGAGCAGGTAGAAGCAGTGGAGTGCAAAGAGGCATTAGTCAAAACTATATTGGGGCTTTAGCTAGATGAGTCCTGTGCACTCACTGCCACCATTGAAGGAAATTTGGCTAGCATGCAGACAATACAACATAAGATCGAAGCGGATAGTGCAGGACCAACAATGGAGCAACTAGTGGAGCAGGTTAAGTAGGCATCGATGCAGAGTACCGCTGAAGTTGATGTGGTGCAAGTAGAGTTGGGAGGTCTTCATAGCAAGATATCTATGCCAACAGAGTGACTTGGGGGTGAGTCACCATATTTGTGTTGGGGGCCTATTGGGACAAGGTCCCTTAGGGTCATTTTTGGGGTGAAAAGCCCAAATTTTGGGGTAGAAAGCCCAAATTTTGTATGTAAAGTGTAAAATCTCCACATTTTTTTGGTTGCGGAGAGAAAAGATGTAAAGTGTCATAAATGGTTTCGCCCTTCATTTATGTAAGTCATGTCAGCTTTAGGAGATCTACCAATGGTTCGTGGACCATGGGATTGTATAAAAAGGGAAGTCTTAGAAGAGTCTAAGGAAGATTAGATTAGATTTGGGATGATGGATGTAATGGGTCATTAGCGAAAAGAGTGAAGAGCCTTAGAGGAGAAGAGAGGATCTATAGCTGTGTGCATAGAGGCCTAGGGTATAAGCCAGAATCTGAGTGCGCGAACCCTTGTAGCTGAGTGCGTAGGGTAGTTAGAGTTTGTAAGAAGATCTGAAGCATTAATAAAGAAGATTATTCTAGAATTATCTGTGTTTTTGGTACTGCTATCTATAATTATGTGATGCTGAATAATGGGTTTATGATCTAATGCTATATTGATGTGCGAATCTCTATGTTTACATTTTTATCTGTCTACAAATAATAATATTTGTTTACACAAAGAATATCTTAATGCATGTTGAAGTTATCAGATACTAAGCCAATCTGGGTAAATACAGAGGTGAGGGTAATTATAGAGGCACATAAGTAGATAAATGACCTATTTAGGGTCCATGAACAACAGTCGTAGACCTTCGTGAAGGTCTAGAGGCCGATTAAGGGAAGTATATCAATAAGCTCTAAAAGGCTTATCGATCCATGTGAAGATGGGTTTACGGTATAAAAAAACATCACTACCATCTCTGGGTGTGGAAACTTGGTTCCTGCATCCCCCCATACTGCTTCGAGTGAGATGTCAATCCACTCTCTACATATTGATGCTAAAAGGGCTAGTAGTGTACGGATTTTCTTGGCTAATTAACGTTGAACCTGGGTCAGGGCCCACTAAGCCAACAAAGGTTTTGGTTATACCATCACCCACTGTCTAATAAGAAATCTCTCTTGCCAGTAATTTATTCAGAACATAATATGGAAGAACATGAGGAGTTCTAATACTCACAAAAACTATGATATAATTAATTAATTCCTCGTCAAACCATCTTGCCACTGGAAATATGTCTATCTTTTCTTCCTTTGAACACCTGAGTGCTTTCTTATAAAAAATGGTCTGATAAATTGGCAACATAATGCCATGACAAATTTTATAAAAATGGGAGCCAAACTGTGATTCCCACAAAATTTTATGATAAACATGGATGGGTGTAGGATCCTTTAAATTCCATTTCCAACCCATGTTTGGAAAATGTGAACAAAAACATAGATAATCCATGAGATAAGAACTCATGTAAAAGGGAGAGATAACCAGAGTGGAGACAATTCTATTGTGCCTGTATTCTCTAATGGCCATAGCCATATTGTTTGACAAAATATTACTCTAGTTCATAATCATAGCATTTACAACTGCATCAATTAATGGAACCCCTTCAATATAAAACTTGCTGGTATCAACTTTTCCAAATAGCGTACACAACATCGCAGATAAAAAATTGTGTGGGGCTGACAGAGGTGCAATGGGGTACATGCCAGTTTTCTCCCACCTAAACTTGTTGGAGCCAGACCTCCAATTCTGCATAACATCCATTGGGTCTTCATATTCTTTGGAAAAATGATCAATAAAGGATTTATCATAGATCTTCTGTGGCTATGGCAAGTGGTATTTTTGGCTCAAATTGTCTGGTTTGAATGAACCCATGACGTCATGCCTTGAATTCTAAATGTTCTATTCGAAATATCGACATTATCAACAATCCATCTTACCATATACATGTATGGTAATATTTTTAGCCTTGCAGTGTTTGCATTATGGCATAGGTTTGGCACTATGGCACAGGTGTTGTCGTTGATGGCAACTCACTCTAGTGACAGATCTCAGTTCAGGCACTCAGGAAGAAGAAAAAGATATATATGCAGGTTCACCTTGACGAAGCCGCATATACACGTGGGTTAGACTTTCGGAAGTCGCGTATGTGTATACACGCACTTTCACACAAGGAAAAGCGCGTACATGTGGGAGAACTTATGTTTAGTCCATGGTATTTAGTCCTTGGTATTTGAACCTATGGTTTTGGACCATGGTATCTCGTCCAAAGTGTTGATCTCAAGTATTGGATCCATGGTATTGATTTGTTATGGTTTTGGACTGTGGTATTATGAAAGGCCTAAGACTATAAAATAGGAAGGAGATAATTAGGCAAGTGTATGATCTGAATTATTGAATATCTGAAAAGTGCTAGATCTAGAATACTGGTGATTGGGGTCATGGTGGAGAGTTGGATCTGAACGAAGAAGGAACGTAAGCGCAAAGAAAAGGATAAGTTCTATTGATGGGTCAAAATCTTAAGGCTTAAATTATAGTTTCTTTGTATGATTTTGATCTGTTATATATGGCGCCCGTTTGATCTATAAATATGATAATCTGGGTTAACTAATATCTGAACATTTGAAGGGGTAAATTATCTTTATAGATCTGTATGCAGGTTCAGTGAAGTAAACGCACGTATACACGTAGTTTCTGTAAGTCAAAAGAGCATATACACAGGTTGATCTTAACACAGAAGCGTATGCATGTAGGTTTATGAATATTGAAGTAGCGTACGTCTCTTAATTTATGTTCTAGCTGCTTCTGTTGATTATTGTGGTGATCTGGGTTTAGAATTGGTGTATGGTTATTGTTACTGTGTTCTGGGTATAGCTGTCAGAGAAGTGTTTGATTGATTCTATATTGGGTTGTTCAAAAGATATTGATTGTTGTAGATGTTATTCATGGATCCAGTCTGAAAATTTATGAAACGTGGTCCTTGGAGGATAAGAGAAGGTTAAAGCCTTCAGTAGGTTAGCACCTACGTACTAGTAGCTCAACTAAGGGGGTTGTAGCTCCCTTCCAGGAGAAGCTGGAGAACGAGAGAGGGTTGTAGCTCTCTGTAGGTTGCAGCCTACGTACTGGTAAAGGATTGCACTAGTACAAAATCATTGTAAACAGAAATTTCTAATTGAAAAAGATAGCGATGAATTGCAGCAGGTAGTTTTCACCCACATTGGGTTTCCACCTTATATCTTGGGTTCCTGTCTGTGATTGTCTATTGCTCTATTTTACTATTCCTGGTTACTATTTAAATAGTTCTGATGCACAGATTAATGATCAACATCTGTAGAATAAACTGAATTATAAGTTTGCATGGTATACGCTAGTTTCCTTATCTGAATTTGCGTATATACACGGTTTTATCTAACTGAAGTAGCATATATGATCTAACCGTAAAATGAAAAATAATTGATTTGATAATACTGATTCACCCCCCCTCTCAATATTATTTCCAACAATTGGTATCAGAGCAGGTCCTTCAGAAGAAGCTTGATCTCTTGAAGGAAGATTTATCATTATGAGCAACTATGAGAGAGAAGCATCGATCAGGCCACCAATTTTTGATTGGACCAACTTCGTCTATTGGAAGGTAGAGTCACAACCTATCTTCAATCTCTTGTTACAGAAGTCTGGGATATCATAGATACATGGTACACTTTTCCTTCAGCAAGTCCTACAGATTGGGCTGAAAAGAAGCAGTTTGAAACAAATGCAAACGTTGTTAATACTCTATTAGGATATCTATCGCAATTAGAATTCATCAAGGTGATGCAGTACAAAACTGCAAAAGAAATATGGGACAAGATCGTTCTGAGCTATGAAGGAGATAAATAGGTAAAACGAGCAAAACTTCAAACCCTCAGAATTCAGTATGAAAATCTCATAATGTACAATGATGAAAATGTGGCTAACTATTTCCTACGTATAGATGAGATTGTTAATTGTATGAAAAACTTGGGTGAAGAAATAAAAGAGGCTATTGTGGTTGAAAAGGTTCTAAGATCTTAGTCCCCTAAGTTTGAATCAAAGGGTTCTGCAATAGAAGAAAAGGATAATCTACAGAAAATTACCACGTCACAGCTACACAGAATTCTAATTGCTTACGAAATGAGGAAATGAGGACCATCAAACAGAAGAGAAGCTGCATTCAAGACTTCAGGCAGAGGAGATTACTATGAGTCAGGACATATGTCAGAAGAAGAGGAAGAATCAAATTTTGTCAAGAACCTCCAACGGGGTGCTGGAAGATTCAGAGGTAAGTTACCTTTCAAATGCTTTTCTTTTGGAAGAGTCGGTCACTATGATACCAAGTGTCCTCATAAAGATAAGCTTGACAAAGGTAAGGAACCTATTAGATGGAACATGAAACAAAATGTAAATAAGAAAAGTTATTACACTCATGAAGATAGTGATGGACTTTCAAATAGTGATGAAGATGAACAAGGTAATAACTATAGACTTTTAATGGCTTTTGAAGATGATGATTTCATGGATGCTATAGATGAAGAAGGTATTTATGAAGAGATTTCTAAACTCAAAATTTTTTTAGAAGAGAAAAATATGATTATTGATACTCTACAATTCCAACTGGATGAAAGGGAAAAACATCATGAAAAGTTAGAATGTGAAATTGTGGGACTTAGAAAAGAGATTGAGAAAACAAAAGCTCTTAATCTTAGATTTGTTAAAGGATCCAAAACTCTAGATGATATTATCAATGTGCAGCGTTCTTCTCTAATCAAGACAGGTCTGGGATATAATGAGGAAGCATCTCAAGGGCAGAAACCATCCACCTCCAAAAGTTATCTTGATGCAGGAAGGAGGAGTGAGCAAAGGCCCAATAGAGATCACCAGGTAAATCAAGGACAATTACCTCAAAAATGAACAAAGACTACCAAGTAAATCGAGGGTAATCCACCTTAAGGATGAATAGAAACTACAACCAGCCACAAGTAAAACCTTCTCAATTTTCCTCAAGAATGGATGATAGTAGAAACTAAAATCGTTTGGTTGGTAGATTTGATAATCGTAGGAGCTTCTTCAATGGCCAATGCTTCTCTTGTCATAACTTTGGTCACAAAGAAGCTCAATGTGTTGCCTATAAGACAATCATGACTAGAGAAGCTCAAAAACAAAGAAGTATGGCTGGGATCATGAAAAGAACCTACAATAACTTTTCTGCTCTTGAAAATGAAATAGAATGTTCTATTTGTAACAACTTCGGTCATGAAGATTCTAAATGCAGGAGCAGGTTTTGGCAAACAACTCAGAAGGAGCAAGCCTCAAGTGCCAAAACATGGAGAATGAAAGAACCACAACCAGAAAGATGTGGTATAGCCTTATATGCAGAAGGGAAAGAAAATCAATGGTACATCGACAGTGGATGTTCGAAACATATGACGGGTGATAAGGAAAAACTTCACTCATATAGTGACTTAGAGAAGGAGAAGAAGGTCTCATTTGGAAATGACACCCCTACGCTCATAAAAGGTAAAGGTTCTGTTTAGTTGAAAGAAAAGGTCAAAGCTAGAAATGTGATGTATGTTGATGGCTTAAAACATAATCTATTGAGTGTCAGTCAGATGTGCGATCAAGGAACTGTGGTAATATTTCGATCAAATGGATGTAGTGTTCGCGATCTTGATATAGGAAAAACAGTGATTGAAGGCATTAGAACTCCAAATAATTTATACATATTCAAAGAAGGACAACATCAATGCTATCTAAGCAAGAATGATGAACACTGGCTATAGCACCGAAGATTGGGGCACCTAAGCTTCTCACAAATAAGGAAAGCATGCAAATACCAGGCAGTTCGTGGTCTTCCAGACATCAGAATTCTAGACAATACAATATGCAAGTCATGTCAGTCTAGGAAGAAAACCAGAACTAACATTCCTGGGAAGGAAGGATCAGCTAGCAGGCCACTTGAGCTTATACATACTGATGTATGTGGTCCATCTAGGAAAAGGTCACGTCGGAGAGAAGAATACTTTATATTATTCATCGATGACTTTTCCAGGATGTGTTGGATAGGACTTATGAAGCACAAAGACAAAGCCTTCGAAAAATTCAAATCTTTCAAAGCTTTGGTTGAAAACAAATCAGATCACAAAATTAAATGCGTCAGGTCTGATAGAGGTGGGGATTTTACCTCAAATGAATTTTTTGATTTTTGTGAAGAACATGGAATAAGAAGAGAATTCTCTACCGCAAGGACTCCTCCGCAAAATGGGGTAGTGGAAAGGATGAACATAACGGTTCAACAGATGGCTCGTGCTATGATGGATGAGTTTGGAACTCCTGCAACATTTTGGGGTGACGCCACATTTTCTGTAGTTGTTATTCTCAACAAGACAAACGTCCGGGTGAATAGCACTCAAACTCCTCACGAGCTTTGGTATGGTGAGACTCCCTCGGTAAAATACTTCAAAAGTTTGGGAGTAAATGCTACATCAAAAATGCTAATGAAAATATTGGCAAGTTTGAACCTAGAGCAGATGAAGGCATTATCCTTGGTTCTCTCCCCACAGCAAAGCATACAAGTGTTACAATAAAAGGCTCGGAAAAATTGTTGAAAGTATTGATGTAGTGGTTGATGAAGAAGAAAGCAGTCGTAGGCAGGTAATATCTGAAGATTTCAAAGATGTTGAGGATTATCCATCAACATCAAATGAGATTCATGATGAAGAAGAAACCCATGAGGTGCCAGAAGAACAGATAGAAGAAAATACTCCATCCAGGTACATTCAAAAGAATCATCCAGAATCTCAAATTTTGGGGCAGAAAGAGGCTAGTATACAAACAAGAAGAACAATAGAAGAAGCTTCAAGCTATTTGGCATTACTCTCCTCCACTAAGCCACAAAATGTAAGAGATACATGCAAAGATGAATGTTGGGTCAAGGCAATGGATGAAGAACTTGAGCAAATTGAAAAGAATAACACTTGGGAGTTAGTTCCTAGACCAAAAGATAAGAATGTCATAGGGACAAAATGGATATTCAAAAACAAGTTGAATGAAAATGGGGAAGTTATTAGAAACAAGGCCAGACTTGTTTGTAAAGGGTATGCTCAACAAGAAGGAATAGACTTTGAAGAAACTTTTGCTCCTGTTGCTAGACTTGAGGCCATACGAATGTTCCTTGCTCTCTCAAGCTTTTAGAAGTTCAAAGTATTTCAAATGGACCTGAAATCAGCTTTTCTGAATGGAGACTTAGAAGAAGAAGTGTATATTGAGCAACGAGATGGATTCATCCTTGGAAACGATCCAAAACTTGTATGCAAACTTAAGAAGGTTCTCTATGGTCTTAAACAAGCTCCAAGAGCTTGGTATTATTGTCTGGACAAATATCTTCATCAACAAAGTTTCTCAAAAGGATCAGCCGATAGCAATCTTTATATAAAAATTGAAAATAACAATTTGCTAATACTTGTTGTGTATGTTGATGATATCATCTTTGGCAGCAACGAAGAAGCTATGAGTCAAACCTTTTCCTTGGTGATGCAGAAAGAATTTGAAATGTCCTTGCTTGGAGAATGAAGGCGGTATCTTTTTATCTCAAATCAAGTACCTCAAGTAGATTTTGAAGAAGTATGGCATGGAAGATTCGAAACCAGTATGTACTCCTGTGGTTACGGGATGTAGCCTCAGTGCAAATGATGAATCAGTAGTAGTGCAACAACCAACTTATAGATCCATGATTGGAAGTCAGCTCTATTTCACAGGTACCCAACCAGACATCATGCATGCAGTGGGAATGGTTGGAAGATTTCAGGCAAATCCTAAGAAACTCATCTTCAGGCAATAAAGAGAATTTTCAAGTATCTTCAAGGAACTCAAAACTATGGCCTATGGTATCCTAGAGATACAGATCTCACTCTTCATGCTTATATAGATGCATATATGGCTGGAAGTGTGGATGACAAGAAAAGCACTAGTGGTGGTGCATTCTTTATGGGTTCCAGATTAGTATCTTGGTTCAGAAAGAAACAAAGCTCAATTGCATTATCTACAGCTGAAGTAGGATATGTGGCTGCTGCATCTTGTTGCACTCAACTCCTTTGGATGATGTAAACTTTGCAGGATTTTCAAATCACTTGTACTCCACCTATCTCCATCTTATGTGATAATACAAGTGCAATCAACATCTCAAAGAATCTAGTCATGCATTCAAAGACCAAGCACATACCGATCAAGTATCATTTTCTCCGGGAACAAGTGTTGGAACAAAAGGTCAAATTGGATTATGTTCCCTCTAAGGAACAAGTTGTTGATATTCTCACCAAACCACTGCCCAGGGAAACTTTTGAATACCTCAGATAGAAGCTGGGAGTAGTTGATGCATCATCTTGCTGTCGAAACTTGACTGTTTTAGAGAAAAATGGGTGTACTCGAGTTTCCTGAGGAGGATCTACGTACTTACGCCGGTTTATATAGAGACAGTCGCGTATATGGTAGTTTGAAAGAAATCAGCGGGGACAAACTCTGGTTGAAGAGAGTCTGATATGGGTCTGACAAAGACCATCTGGCACAGGTTCAGGGGGAGCAGATAAACTTCTGATAATGCATTGTTTGCATTACATTAGAAGCTCTTGGTTCGAGTACACAAGCTATTTTGGGTTCAGGTGGATAGCTGCAGAAAGAGAACAGAAGGAAAAAATGGTTGCTGATCTGAAGAGTGGTTGACAGATGCTGCTGATATCAATTATTAGTGACTTTCATAAGTATTGCTATTTTGTCTCTATGTCATGTATATCGTTTATTGTCAAGGTCATGTAATGGCCTATTTTGGTTTCCCCACTATGCCTGGGATGAATGATGGAATGTACTTGGTTGTCTTATGTAAATTTCTGGTGTATCCCCACTTGGTTGGGTGATGAATGTATGTATAGAGTTTGTTGGTGATAGGAAGGTCTTTTATGATGTATAAGTCATGGTTCTTCTTGAAGAACATCTTTTTGCAGATCTTGCCTACAAGTCAGGGGGAGCTTGGTCAGCATAGCAAAGCAGAGATTTCAGCATCTACTCAGGGGAAGCACAACCCTTTTCCCTTGATGAGAAAGGGGGAGAATCACTTTGAGGATCGTGGGGTTGCCATCAAGTCCAAAGGGGGAGATTGTTGGCATTATGGCACAGGTTGGCGCTATGGCACAGGTGTTGTCCTTGATGACAACTCACTCTGGTGACAGATCTTAGTTCAGGCACTCAGGAAGAAGAAAAAGATATATACGTAGGTTCACCTTGACGAAGCCGCGTATACACGCAGGTTAGACATTCAGAAGTCGCGTATGCATATACATGCACTTTCACGCAAGGAAAAGCATGTACATGTGTGAGAAATTATGTTTGGTCTGTGGTATTTAGTCTTTGGTATTTGAACCTATGGTTTTGGACCATGGTATCTCATCTGAAGTGTTGATCTCAAGTATTGGTTCCATGGTATTGATTTGTTATGGTTTTGGACCATGGTATTATGAAAGGCCTAAGACTATAAAAAAGGAAAGAGATCATTAGGCAACTGTATGATCTGAATTATTGAATATCTGAAAAGTGCTAGATCTGGAATATTGGTGATTGGGGTCATGGTGGAGAGTTGGATCTAAATGAAGAAGGAACCTACGCGCAAAGAAAAGGATAAGTTCTATTGATGGGTCAAAATCTTAAGGCTTAAGTTATAGTATCTTTGTATGATTTTGATCTGTTATATATGGCACCCGTTTGATCTATAAATCTTATAATCTGGGTTAACTAATATCTGAACATTTGAAGGGGTAAATTATCTTTATAGATCTGTATGCAGGTTCAGTGAAGCAAAGGCGCGTATACACGCAGTTTCTGTAAGTCAAAAGAGCATATACTCAGGTTGATATTAACACAGAAGCGTATGCATGTAGGTTTCTGAATATTGAAGTAGCATACATCTCTTAATTTATGTTCTAGCTACTTTTGTTAATTATTGTAGTGATCTGGGTTTAGAATTGGTGTATGGTTACTATTACTTTGTTCTGGGTATAGTTGTCAGAGAAGTGTTTGATTGATTCTATATTGGGTTGCTCAAAGGAGATTGATTGCTGTAGATTTTATTCATGGATCCAGTCTGAAAATTCATGAAACGTGGTCCTTGGAAGATAAGAGAAGGTTGAAGCCTTTAGTAGGTTAGCACCTACGTACTAGTAGCTCAGCTAAGGGGGTTGTAGCTCCCTTCCAGGAGAAGCTGAAGAATGAGAGAGGGTTGTGGCTCTCTGCAAGTTGCAGCCTGCGTACTGGTAAAGGACTGCACCAATACAGAATCATTGTAAACAAAAATTTCTAATTCAAAAAGATAGAGACGAATTGCAGCAGGTGGTTTTCACCCACATTGGGTTTCCACCTTATATCTTGTGTTCCTGTGTGTGATTGTCTACTGCTCTGTTTTACTGTTCCTGGTTACTATTTACATAGTTCTGATGCACAGATTAATGATCAACATCTATAGAATAAACTGAATTATAATTTTGCATGGTATACGCTGGTTTCCTTATCTAAAGTTGCGTATATACGCGGTTTTATCTAACTAAAGTGGCGTATATGATCTGAACATAAAATGAAAAATAATTGATTTGATAATATTGGTACACCCCCCCTCTCAGTATTATTTCCAACATGCGGCTATCCTGTGTAGGAAAGAATATGTTGCTTCGAAGTAAGAAGCATCGGATGAGTCCATGGCAACTGCTATTGCTTTATCTTCCAAGGGCCTTGGGTTTTCTTCCTACAATAAATTATACATTGCCTCCTAGGATGTAGTCCCACCATCCTTGTTACAGGTGGTATCAGAGAAGAGTGGTTGCATGTCTGACTCCTCAGATGCAGTAGCCTCTACCATCTTCTTCCCTTTCTTAACCATTTTTGTGAGCATTGTCTTGTTCAAAAATTTCCTAAAATTTGGGAAAATGGAGAAAATAGGATAAAAACGCAGAGCAGTGAATGCAAGTGGAAACAAAATAGCACAGTAAATTCTAAAATAACTTAAGGATGGAGCTTCTATTTTGAATATGGATAACAAATATATATATCTTATCGAGTCGTTAAAAGAGTAAATGCAATTAAACCTCATCAACTATACATTAAGGCCTATACATGATTTCCTTTATGACTTGTTAGAATATCGCATCGCAAGTTTCAAAATAACATTTCAAATTGGTGTAGGTTATGTGCGATGTTGATCATGAAATTTCAATTAATTTAAATATCGCAATATCGCATTATCATATATCGCAATATCAGAGATTGTGAATAGAGCAATTCAAAGTTTCTTTAGTGTTTTGCGGTTTTCGATGAGCATCATACATTTTACCTTTTAGAGCGCATTTCCTTTACGTGGATTCCATTAAAATAGATATTTACGATATGTTGGACAAAATTGAATTTTATAACAGTTTTAATATTTCATCGAGTCTAGACCACATCTCATTTCACATTTTCTTGTGGTTTGTATGTTTTGTGTCCTTATAAAAGCTGCATTGCGATTACGATAAATACTTTAAGTTATATCTTAAGGCTTAAGTTTTATGATAATTTAAATGCTACCTTCGATATTTTTCAGGGGTTTCTTTTATCGCATCTCGCGGATTCTGAATCATGATTAACCTTTGTTACTTCGGATCCTGTGATTTGCGATAAAGAGAGAATGCCAAATCACAAAGTGACTTGATTTTATATCTTAAGTTTATCCAAATTTTTGTTCCAAATGGTTTCAAAAGGCAAGCTCTTATTTGATAGTTTTTTGAATTTATTTTTAAAGGGTCCCCATTTATTAATACAATACTAACTATTAGTATAACAAATGGGGGAGTTTTTGAACAATACAACAATTGGCAATTCACTTGAAGAACCAATTATCTCTGATAATTTTGAAATTTCTAAATCTTTCAAAATAAAGATAGATCAGGAAATATAAATTACATGAAATTTAATATAAGTAACGTTTCTCTAAATAAAAAAATAAACACACGTAATCATAATTCATTCGATATCCTCTTAAAATTTAAAATTCCTTTGTCTATATCAATCTTTACTTAGTTTAAAGATAAAGTAGGGGGCTTTTGTAGATTACCTCTTAGATGTACTCATTCATCACAGGTAGAGCCTCTGCTGCTAGCAGGCATCCATAGCCTCGATAGGGTTACCTTAACCAAAAATGATTTAGTGTTCCATCCAAATAAGAGTGCAATTTGTAGAGATAAATTCAAAATCATATACTTATTCTTTCTTTTTTTTCTTTTTTGAACTGTTTAGTTTTTTACAAATTTTTTCTTTTTATTACTTAATAGTCATTGTCTTGGTTTGGTGGCCAAATAGTGACAATGTCATTCATTGGCCGTAATTCAACTGAACAATATGGCTCGTGATGAGACCTCTTGTATTTTGATTAAAATATTCTCAAGTCATTACCCTATTTTGGTATGCAGTATCGAAAATGTCAGTCTATTATGTCCCTATGAACATGGTAAGAAAGTTCTTGATGAGACCTCTTCTCTTTTAAGTTTTAGTATAATTTAGAATTACACTCTATAAAGATAAAAGTTACTAGGTGGGGAGAATCATTGACTCCTTAAGAGTTCTCGAAGAAAATTATAGAGTTGAAAATGCTTATCTACAAAGAGTCTTTACTTTGTTAAAGATACTTTTCTCGATTGGTAGTAGAACAAAAGTTTATTTATAAAGTTGGAGGTTTCTCAAAGAATAAATAATTTTGGTGGAAACAAATTTTTTTTAGAGAGATAGAACCAAGTTAATTTTCAAATGTCATAATTATTTCCTTAACCATATCTACTTATAAAAGTGAAAAATCAAAAGATTTCAATAGATTTTTATTGTAAGGCCAAAAGTAAACACTATTTAACTTTTATTTTCCTAGGAAAAATAAAGGCAATAATGTACAGGGGATAGAATAGGTTATCTCTTATGAAAAATATTCTTTCAAAATTTGCCCATTCACAGGCAGAGAATCTCTCTTGCTTGATAAATCTTGCAATAGAAATGTTGATGGCTCGATTTGTTCTGTAATATGAAATGGTCCAAGCCAAATTCTTTGGAATTTGGTATGATTACCTTTTTCCTCATGTGCTTTATCCCACTTCAATACAAGGTCTCCAAGTTGAAATGATTGTGGACTTACAAACTTTGCATAAAAGGAAGATTTAACTAAATGTTGATGATGGGAATATATGATTTTGGAGTTCTCTCTTTATTCTTCGAGTTTGAGGATTTGTGATTGCCTTAATTGCAAATAAGATGCAGGAGTTTCTTCAATAAATTGAACTAGGGCTAGGGAGGGAATAACTATATTTGTAGGAAGGAAAACTTCTTTCCCATAGACCAGATTAAATGGAGAAGTGTCGATTGAGGCCTTTTGTGTGATTCGATCTTCCCATAGAGAAAATGTTAAAGATTTATGCCAGTTTCTTTGAGTCTGATCAATAGTTCCTTTAATGATCCTAATGAGCTTTTTATTGGTTGATTCAGCTAAACCATTTTCCTAAGGGTAATAGTTACTAGAATACTTGAGTTTGAAACCTATTTTGAGAGCGAATTATTTCATAATGTTTCATGTGAAATAAGATGAAGTGTCAAACATCAGGGAAATTGGTAAATCAAATCTGGTAATGATGAAATTTGACAATGTTCTCAGAATTGGTTACCTTTACTAGAATTGCTTCCACCCATTTCGTAAAGTAATCAATTATTGTAAGGATATATCTATGTTGCTTTAAAGAGTGAGGAATGATCTCACCTATTATGTCCAGTCCCCATTTCTCAAGAGGTTTTTCAATGTTGACCAGTTGTAATGGCAATGCAGGTTTCATTTTTCTTCCAGCATCAGTTTGACATGTTTCACATTTCTTTACATATTCGTGTGCATATTTGAACAAGGTTGGCCAATAATAGCCAACATGCAGGATTTTATGTGTTGTTGTGTCTCCTCTAAAATGTCCACCAGCTAGTCCATCATGGAGTTCCTGAAAAACCTTTTCTACCTTATATTTTTCAAGGCACCTTAACAAAATAGAGTCATAATTTTTTCTAAACAAAACATTGTTGACGATTTTGTATTGCTTTGCTTTTAATCTCAAAACCATTTTTCTTTTGTAGCTGAGCTGCATAGGTTCATATCCATTTTTAAAATAAAAGATGAGATCAACATATTGAGATTCAGTATCGTTGAAAATTACCTCCGATATTTATATATCGTCGCCCGAATATTATTCTTTTGGTAAGTTGGATGCTCTAGATAATATTCTACAAAAAACCTTGAACCCTAACAATTTTAGCAGGTCTAATTTTGACATCATATTCTTGCAATGCAGTTACCTAGTTGGCCCTTTTTTCTGCTAATTCCCTATGCAATAGTAATTGTCTTACTGCTGGGAATGGAACTATGATTTTGGTGTGAGCTTTAAGGAGAAATGGTCTGAAATGCTTTATTGACATAAAAACAGCAAAGGCCTATTTTTCCACAGTAGAGTAATTTAATTCGACACCTTGTAAATTTTAACTAAAAAATGAGATTGGTGCTTCTATCTATTGATCATTGAGCTGTGTCAAAATGGTAGAGCATATGATGTTTCTGATGCAAATGTGTATATAATAAAATGATTGGAAAGTTTGGGAGTTTTCAGAGAGGGAGCGTTGATAATAGCTTGTTTGATTTGATCAAATGCTTCTCTTTCATTATGACCCCACTTGAAAACTGATTTTTTCTTTATCATAGACTGTAAAGGTAAAACTATTTGTGAAAAGCCAGGGATAAATCATTTTACAAAATTTATTTGACCAAAGAAAGACTGCATTGATTTCTTATTATGGGGTAATGGGATTTTTTCAATTTCCTTAATCCTTTCTTGATCAATATAAATACCCTTTTTTGATACGACAAATCCTAAAAGCTTACCTTCGATTAAGGAAAAATAAGACTTTTTTGGATTGAGTGAGATCCCATATTTTCTACATCATTCAAAGATCTTCTTAAGGTCGTTCAAATGGTTTATTCTCTTCCTGGAATAGATAGTGATATCATCCAGGTAAATAACAACTGATTTGTTAATCAGTCCTTTAAAGGCTATATCCATAGCTTTTTGAAATGTGGCACCTACATCAAACAAACCAAAAGGCACTTTTTGATAAGCATACGTTCCCCATTTAGTTCTGAACATGGTTTTCAATATATCATATAGATGGACCAAGATTTGGTTATATCCTGAAAACCCATCAAGAAAAGACATGAGCTCAAAACCAACTACTGACTGCAGTACTCGTACCATAGTTGGCAGTGGAAAGTTGTCTTTTTGACATGCTTTATTCAAATTTCTGAAATCTATACATATATGAATGTCACCATTGTTTTTCCTAACAGGAACTAAATTGGACTCCTATTTCGAATGCCTAACAGGAAATATGATTTTGACCTTAAGGAGTTTATTCAGCTTCAATTTGATTTGACTTTCAAGGTTTAGGTGAATTTTCCTTAGTTTTTGCTGCACTGGTTTATCATTATAGATCATAGGTATGGTGTGATTTATGACAAAAATATCACAAGTTTTAAGATTACAATAATCCCAAGCAAAGATACCTTTGTATTTCTTCAACAATCGAATGAATGATGATCTTCATCAGAGGGTAGACTGAGACCTAGATTTATGTTATGAGGTTTGTCATCAGTTCCAAGGTTCACTAATTCAAATTTTAAGGTTAAATTTGGGTTTTGAAATTAGTTACATTCTTAAATATGTATTTGTATCATAAATATCTTCTAACTTGACTACAAATTTAGGTATTGTATTTTCATTAGAATTTTGCTTTAACTGAAGGTCATGTTCATTTTCATCTATGATTTGGTCATCATATGATCGCTCTGATGTTAGAAAATTTACAATATCATAATCATCATTGAAGGCTCACGAATTAGTGACATTGTCATGAATGGATGGTCTAAGAACTAACTCAAATGAAAACCTATCAGGACTATAATCTTCAGGTGGTATGAGTTTTGATGCAACATTAGCTAACAGATTGGCATTGGAATTTTGTATTCTAGGTACAAGAGAAATATTGAATGGCAAAAAATGTGATATAAGATCTTGGACTAGCGTATAATGGAGAGGTGAATGAAGAAAACTTGAACAATTGGATTCTATAGTTGGAGGTATACGACAGAATTCAAAACCTTCAAGAAGATGACATAAAGATCCAGTTGGCTTCACTAAGGCTGGAAGGACCTGCACTAGTTTGGTGGGAAGCAAAGACTCAAGAGGAAATGAGAATCCATGGTAATATATCCATCACTTGGGTTGAATTTGTTTCTACAATTAAAATATAGTTTTATCCTTTAGTCTATATGCAAAAATCCATTATGAGTTGGAAGAATTTTAGGCAGCTTAAATGCCAAACAGTCCAAGATTATACACAGGAGTTTAGAAAAAGGGATTTGTTATTAGGAGTGACTTTGAATTCTCAAGATGCGTTGCTAAAATATATTGGGGGTTTACATTCCTATCTTAAACACACTATCCTTATGTTTAATCCAAACAATTTAGATGAGGTATGTGTGCAAGCCACACATCTTGAATCTAGAGGAAAGAACACTTATGAATAGGATAGTAATAAAACTCCACCTAAGGGTAAGGAGAAAGAGAAAGGAGGAAAATGGAAGGGAAAGAAGAATGCAAGTGTGAAAAAATAAGGGGAGAAAATCACATTGTTACTAGGAATAGTGTCCACTTAGAGCTGCTATTCCCACTAAGACTGGTAGCTATCTTAGAAACAAGCAAGTTAAAACTACCTTCTTTTTCCTTTATAAAAAATAGACAAGAGGGGAATAAAGGACACCAGCCTTTGTCTTGCGCTTGGTTCCTTGCTCGGTTCCTCTCCTTCTCGATAGATCCTTGCCACTCCTTCTTTGTCTACACAACTTCAGAAAGCACCTGTGGAATCAAGGCAACATAATACTATTGAAGAATAGAGATCTATATTCATAAACAACACAGGACCATATATGTATTAACCACACAAATGCATATACAATCAAGCATACACAAATGTGGAGGAAAACTTGAATAGCTTTATTAATATCAATAATAGCAAGAGGATTACAACCAATTGTTCTGACCCATCATCATCTTCCAGCAAGAAAGCCCTTCTTCACCTCAAGTAAAGCTTAGATCACCCAACACTATGATGTTACACCAGAAAACCAATAGCACTTCTCTACAAGATACAAGATTCCAGCCTCTGGATCT
>APFE031165814.1:213986-224037 GCA_000404065.3 Pinus taeda | reverse complement strand
CATTTTAGGCAAAAGCGATGGCGAACCAAGCACTTTCCAAGCAGTTGAGGAAAGGATACTCACAGAAGCCCCTTCATCTATGATGGTACTAGCCATGACCATTCTGTAAGCTTGTACAATGATTCAGAATGGTATACTAGCTGGTAAATGGGGTCTGCCTAGTAGATTCCAATCAAAGGAAACGACTAGGTTGCTTGGAGGTGGGACCGAATAGATGGCCGGATATGATTCTGATGAACATCCTTCCTATGGTAAAGGAATGGGTAGACTGCCCCCAAGTTCATCGGAGTCTGTGTTTATGAAAATAATTTGAACGATGTCGTTATCTTTCTCTTCAATGACGGTATCCCTCGAAGATGATCCCTCTGAAGGCAAGACCAAGTCAACTGTCGCCTCGACGTTTGACTTTCGTCGGGTATGGATTTAGAGGGTTCATTTTCAATGATAGATGCTTCGACCGACCACACCAGTGTGTCGGTCAGATTTTCAACAAGTGGTGGACTTGGCAAGGGTTTCTTATATCCAGGAGGGAGCCGTAGCAGTGAAGCAGGATGGTCATCCAAAACCCTTTTGGATTCGTCTAGGAAGGGACAATGGTGGACGGCGTGATCGCCTTCACAAAGTTTACAAGGAAATTTGCGATTCCCTTTTTGTCGAGATACTTCACTTTCATTGGTTGAAAGTGTACTTTCAACATGATCATCAGGTGTTGACGACACCATATTGTGCAAACGAGGAGGCCAATCCCTTAAGATCCGAGGGATGCAAGGAAAATCTCGATGATAGTGATCTCCTTTGCAAATGACACATGGAGATTTAGGTTTAGATGGTGCGGTGTGAGGATTTCTTTAGACGACACATGGTTGCCCCCTTTTGCTTTTGTCTCCTTCTTCTTCTTTTCCTTTTTCTCTTTCCACTTCTTCTTCTTCTCAGTTACTTGATCTTTAGCTTTACCAGCTTCATCAAGCAAAGAGGAAGGAGGAGAGGGAGAAATAGACGAAGTGGAAGGTTGGGGGGTACCTCTAGCATCACCTAGTTGCTGACTTGACTATTCATGAATTATGGTATTCTGAACGATAGAGGTAGAGAAGAGCCATACGGGCAAACCAATCGTCAACCCTGGAAGTGACAATGTGCCCATATGGGGCACACCAACATCTCCCCAAGAGGAGAAAGGACTAGGATTTCCTCCAAGGGGAAATCCTTGGTTGGTAGACTCCATTTTTCTCAACCTAAAGACCAACTAGGGAACTTGTGATGTTATTCCGATTAAAATAAATTTTAGACGCTTTGACACAACTTGTTTTTTAAATTTTTAAGAGTCGAGAAAAAACAAAAGATGACTCTAGTCGCCTTCGATTTTTAATGAGCCTAAAGTGACAAGTGCTCAAATGGACCTTTTCATTTAAGGAGTCTGAAAAGGAATGAAAGAGACTTCTCTGGAAATCTAGGCAGGGGGATTACCAAACCAATCACAAAAGTGCAGAATAATTTTTATGGTACGATAGTCAATCTTCCTGAATGCTGTGTTCAATGCATTGTGATCGATAGGGTGGAGGTCACAGCTTCCTAAGGATAAAGGATATAGCCTATTGTGGTCTCCCAATATATACTCGATGGTACGTGGGAGCACAAGTCCGTACTGGCACCTGTCGTCTCAAAGTGGAGGAATCACCCAACCAACAATGAAAACAATAGTTACCAGGTTTTACAATGCCAGAATACGTCTCTAGCCTAGACTTCTAGATGTTGTGCGTTAGGTTCCAAAGGATTTTTAGATTCATTAAATTTATTTTATAGTTGATCTTGTTTAAAAATTTTCCTTTCAGGTTCATCACGTGATGTGTATACAATTCCTAAAATGCAGTCTAAGATGATAAACAAATGTTTAATCTTCTTTTAGCAATGAAAATCCTAGCTACTAAGGAAAGAGAACTTAGGGTCTTTCAACAAGGAGCATAGAGCACACACTAAATGCACTATCCTAAATCAAACCAAGCAGTCTAAATGCAAATGCGCATGCATGTATTTGTTTTCAGCCTTCTTAATGTATGAATGACAAGAAGAACGCTAAGTGCAAATTTGAATTATTTTCCAATGTGACAATACTAACAAATTTCTTTTTCAAAATGAAATGAAGATAAGGATGACACTTTGTGATTTTGAAATGAACTATATAATAGACTATCACGAACAATGGGATTCTCTTCTATGATTGAAAACAACACTTGCGACACTTTCAGATCAAGGAATGACTATCTGGTTATGCTACTTCTTAATAAAAGAGAACTGGAAATGGCGCACAATACATAAAAACACTTACAGTTCTTTGCACAATGGAGGTGGAATGATGGAAGAGAAGAGGGGTTCCACAGAGATATACTGACCATAGATAACAAAACTCCTGAATAGAATTGAAAAGAGTGAAAAAAACCAAAGTTTGAAGGTAAAGTTAACCTTCCCTGACAATCGCACCTGTCACAGGGAATCCAGTATGCAGCACACATACTACACACGGGAAGTAGGATGCATACAGACTGCCTTGAAGGGAGGGTGCGATGGTACCAGTGTGAGACGTTTATCCAGTCTTTGATCACAATTTGCAGTTCAGTTCATGGATTTAAGCCGAGTAAGTGATGTTCAGTAAATATAAATCACAGGGGTTGATCTAAGGAGGTTACTAGAGCCCCCACTTAGGGAAATTAGAGTGTTTGCAGATCAATTGTTCAATTTATAAACAAAACCCAGAGATAGACTGCAGCAGCATTGATCTACTTTGCACTTGCATAGAAAATGCAGTTTGAAGGCTAGTTGGCTTGAATTCAGGCTCCGTCTGTAAGTTTATAAACAAACAAAAATAGACTAACAAACAATCTATTCATTCCCCAGTGGAGTCGCCATTTTGTTATCGGGAATAGTGTCCGCTTAGAGCTGCTATTCCCACTAAGAATGGTAGCTATCTTAGAAACAAACAAGTTAAAACTACTTTCATTTTTCTTTATGAAAAATAGACAAGAGGGGAACAGAGGACACCAACCTTTTTTTTGTGCTTGGTTCCTTGCTCGATTCCTCTCCTTCTCGATAAATCCTTGCCACTCCTTCTTTGTCTACACAGCTTCAGAGAGCACCTGTGGAATCAAGGCGGCATAATACTATCGAAGAACATATATCTATATTCATAAACAACATAGGATCAGATATGTATTAACCACACAAATGCATATACAATCAAACATATACGAATGTGGAGGAAAACTTGAATAACTTTATTAATATCAAGAATAGCAAAAGGATTACAACCAATTGTTTTGACCCAGCATCATCCTCCATCAAGAAAGCCCTTCTTCACCTCAAGTAAAGCTTAGATCACCCAACACTATGATGTTACACCAGAAAACCAACAACACTTCTCTACAAGATACAAGATTCCAGCCTCTGGATCTCTGTGATGAGAGATCCATATATAGATGATTGTAGGGGGGTGAGTCAGCTTCTAGAATTTTTATTAGTGTCCTCTCTCTGATAGTTCTTTATTCCACTTGGAGATTGATGATCTCTTACTCATCCCTGGTCGAAATCAGAGAGGCAAGTGTCAGAGGGGAAGTTTCTGGAAGATTCTATGATCTTCCACCTCACAAAATGTCCCTGCCATTTGTCCATTCTCGCCCATCGCACCCTACAAAGGGGCCATCTAGTATGCATCACACCCTTTACACTAGGAAGGTGATATGCATCGCACCGTCTGCTGCAAACATTGTTAAAAAACGGGGCATGATGAAGCCCACTACTGGAAATTGCATCCTAAAATGAGACCAAATAAGTTCAACAATAATGGGAAACATAAAACCACTACTATCGCTCAAGAAGATTAGGTTCTAAATCAGGTGCTGAAAACAAAGTCACTGTCATGGGAATCAAAGGAAAACAAGATATTGCAAGCACTAGTTCACAAAATTGTAACGCTACTACTACTCCATATGAAAAGAGACAAATTGAATTATCTCATGTTAGGGTCATATCTAAACACACCAAGATTGAAACACTCTTCGATAGTGGGTCACAAGTGAATCTAATCCCTGAAGACTTAGTCAATAGATTGAATCTTGAAACTGTACCTCACCATAAACCATACCCTTTGGGATGGATAAAAAGAGACACAAGTTTACATGTTACAAGAAAATGTTTGTTTAAGTTTGCAATCACTGCAAATTCTGTTGACGAAGTAGAGTTTGATGTGGTACCACTTGATATTTAAGGTGTGGTGTTGGGTTGTCCATATTTGTATGATTGGAAATTATTCTTTTACCACCATGAAAACAAGTATCACTTGTTGAAGGATGGTGTGGAGTACATAGTGAGAGCGCATCGCAAAAATATGAACATTTCTTTGGTTAATGTAGGGGAGACAAAAAGACTAGTGAATTCAAGTAAAAGTTTAGTACTTCTCATGTTCAAGCCAAATGATGATATTGTTTATGAAATGTTGTTGCATGTAATGAAAGTTTCAATTTTGATTTGTTTGGTTCAGTTCATCAGAGTGATGAAGTATCTTAGCTTGTGAAAGAATCGTCCTTCAAGGAGAAAGAAACTTCACATGAAATATGTTTGCAGCAAGAGGTTTCACTTTGTGAAGTTAGCATGCAAGGGTTGACAACATTTCAAAGCATAGAGACACCAATGCAATGAAAAGGTTTTTTGAATGATGGGCTCATTCAATCATCCCTGACGCCATGTTGTGCACCGATGGTTGTGGTTCCAAAGAGGAATGGTAAGTATTTCAAGAAAGAGGACAAAAGGAGTGTTTTCACCAAAGCAAAGTTGTAAAAAGAGGTCAGTGCAAGAATATACATAACATCAAACAAGAATGTTTTGTATGGATTTTAATGTCGCATGTTCTTTGTAGCACTTCTATTACATACATGTATTTGAATTATGGCAAAAAAGGTTCCTTTCTTGAAGAAATTGTCCACTTGAGTGACATAAACATGTTTAGAAAGTTTTCTTATGCACATGTCATCTATGAAGAGAAATTCTTTGATGTTTTGAAGATATCAAAGTACAAGTTGGGTTTCACTTCCTTGATGCATTCGGGCCATGATATTGGAGGAGGTAAGTTGAAGGGAAGCCTCTCCAAGTTATATGCCATTGTTGATTGGTCAACACCCAAGATCGTGATTTTGATGAGAGGTTTGTTGGGAGAAGCCCAATGTTGGAGGAGAGTTGTTGTTGACATTTATTCTTTTGAAGCTCCTTGGCATGCATTGTCATGTGTGTGAAAAGTCTTCCAGTGGGAAGGCAAACAAAAATAGGTTTATGCAATAAAATTCACCATCTTATTTCATTCATAAGATTTCCATGATGTAAATATTAAGTTGCAATGGTGCATGCACTATCATTGGATGGATACTTGTCAAACATTTCACTTGGTTCAAAGGTACAAAAGAGGTATAAGTAGCAAGTTTATTGTTATGACTTTTAGGCCTATTGGTTATGTAACTCTTGTATTCAAGCATCATTGTGTTTTACATGAAAGTTATGTTCAGACAATTTCAAACTTTCAAGATGTACAATTGGGCTTAAGTCATGTAAAACAAGTAGTGAAATTTGTCATCCATTTGCATTACATTTTGTTATATCATCTTGGCAAAAATCATGTTGTTTTTCATGGCAACATGGACAAAACCACAAGTTTCTATGAACAACTGAAAATGGTGCAACAAACAATGCAAGGTCAGCTTGAAAGGGGCAAATAAAAGTATAGGTATTATGTTAATTACAAGTTCCAAGTCGATGGTGCAAGCTAGTGTTAGTTTTACAAAAAGAGGCTTCAGGTTTTTGAACAAGGAGAGAATGTTTAGATTTCACATTTTGAATGCATTCCTATAGAATTTCTAAATAATTTTCAGCAAGATGCCATTCGTGATAGAAGAATGGGGTCGTCAAGGCAAGTGAATGTTCATTTCCTTAGAGAGGAGCTCAAGGAAACAAATTCTTCAAAAGACAATTAGATTGAGCTTGGACAGGTGAGGGGGCTATACCCTCATCTACTTGTTATATAATAATATCTTTTGGGGTTCAAAAGGCTTCTAGTGGGGAGGAATGATTAGGTGCTTAGTATTTACCTCAAAAATCAAAGTTCTCAGATTGGCTAAAAAATCGCATGTCTGCGTTCGTATCGCCTATATGATCATAACACAATTTGTTTCGTCGAAAACGGAGTCTAGATGAAGGAGAAAAGGCTTGTTGTTTGTTTTCCTAAACAACGAACAGAATTGCAGAATGGGATAGAATGATGACATGGCAGTCTAGTCAGCAGCGCAATCAGCAAGGCAAATCTTCTTTAGTTTTAACCCAATGGTGATGTGACAAGTGTCACCTCGAGATTTGCTAATTTGGTTGGGTGAAAGGGAAATTACCTAATTGCCTCTAAGGTGGAATTTGGTTTTTGTTTATTTAATTAAATATTATTATATATATTTAATATATAACTATATTATATTATATAAATTAAATTATAATAATAAAAAATAAGATATATACTGATATAGATAATATATATATATATATATATATATATATTATATTTATATATTTGAGAAATATAATTAAATGACAATTTCATTCGAGTGGCATATTAAACCTTAAAGGGTCGCATTAACCGAAGTCTTAAACTATATGTTGCATATATATTTAAGTGGCAAAAAGACATAGGGGTTGGGCGGAGGCGGAATTTGAACTTGTGGCCTCCCCTACCCAAAGTATATGCTTTACCAACAAGGTAACAAGGCAGGAATTGAAAACACATGCTACAAAATTATACCTAAGGCATATAAAATTTCTGATGGCGGTGTGGTGGGAGCCAGCCCTGCAGGTCAGCCCTCACCCCAGGTGACCACGTAGTATAGAACCAAGGGCCAATGAATGAATAGTGCTTAGTGAGCTAATCGTGTTTCAGGGGCTTCTGTCACAAGCTTGCTCTTTCTCTGTGTCTGTCAGTTCTTTCTGATAGCCAACTCCTGGTGAACCAGTGGTGAACCTACTGAGATCTTTCACGCTCTGGAGACCTTTACAACGGCTTCCTCGCCTTACACGGTCTTGGCGTCCCTTCGATCCTTTGGCGAACTTCCTGTGAACTTCGGAGGAAAGCACAGAGAGAACTACTATCACAGCGGACTTTTATAAATGCACAGAGATACTCAAACAAGATAATGGCATACTCATTTTATTTCAAAATGGAAAAAATCTTACAGAATGCTCACAGAGCTTTTACAGAGATTGATTCTATGCAGAAACAAACTAGTCTTGCTTTTACCGGACTTTTCACAGCTTAATCATAAGCAAGTTACTACCGGAAGCTTCTGGCAAGACATAGGCTCTGTATTAGAATCAGACTTCACATCCAAAACTTGACTCTTCTAATGGTTCGGCCACTTTAGGTTCTTACCAGTGCCGAGCACACTGATACGCAGGCTTCTCGAACCAACTAAGGACTTTGAGTGATTACTCGTGATGCAAGCAGATCGGACTGAATATCCGCAAATGCAGAGCCGGAGAACACTCGACTCAAACACACACACAATTTCCTAAGACTCGATGATGAACAAATGAGCCTTACCCTTCTTTATATAGCATGTGAAGGGGGGACAAACATTATTGTTGTTCAGACCGAAAAAGACTTCAAGAATCATTTCTTTTCCAGTCTTTTATCAAAGCGATGTCCGCACAAATATTCAGGCCAGGCTGAATAATTGCTTTCGGATAACGCATGTGATATTGTCTGTAAAGTAGATTCTTGTACCTAAAGCGGGTAAAGCAGACTCATGACTAGCTACACAGTGGATACTTTTGTACAAAAAGCCCACGAGAAAAGACTAGGAGGGAATATTTACAATGTGGAGGCTTTTGAACAGTAAAGCCCACGGGAACACTGATCACAATTAAGCCCTTGTGACTGGTACTTATTCAAAATAAAGTAAAGTCAGGGAATCTTCCCCTCTTTTATAAATCAAGTCATCACATGCCTTGGTGTATATTCTCCGGACTATCATCGGCTTTCCCAGTATGATCTGATGCTGAACTTTGGTTAACACGCACCATTCCAAGTGATCTACCATATATTCTTGGAGAGAATAATTAGTCATGTGGAAAGGGTCCCATTCTTTAGCTGTCATTTCTCTGACTGTGTTGTAGATGCGATGGTAGCAGTCTCCAATGTTATAATCAAAGCATCTTTGACAGTGTATTCTTTGATATCCTTCATGGTACATAGGATCCATAGCTGTTCTATTGACACCGTAATCTACCCACCAGTTTTGGAACCATTCACACTGCAGATTATTCTGAGAGGCTGCCACTGTGCTAAATTTTAATTTAGTATAATGGGTATCTGTCTTATCATCAACATTCATAAAGTCCCACCATAGCTTCTTGTAGTCTGAAAAATCATAAACTGTATCCAGGAAAATTATCTTTGGATCATTTCTTGGCCATCTTGCACAAGTTTTGACTTGTGGATGATTTTCCCATAGATCTCTGGTACGATAAATACAGAAGTAGGCTCCATAAATCCTTGTACCACTATCTCCATGGTGTCCAATTCGGCCAATATCATGAAAATTTGATTCTAATGCCTCTCTTGCAGTCCTAGCATTAGCTTTAGCATTAGTATACACCATATCATGAATCCATTTTCTGCCTTTTGGGTATACTCTTCTTTTTGGTACGTAGTGTTGAAGATCAGCATGAGGCTGGAGATTTGCATCAAGAACCTTTGTATTCCGTAATTGCCATGTAGGCTTCCAGTTGTTTTTGTATGTATCCCAGTCTTGATTATCTGGGATAGTCCTTAAAACTTCACACTTCTGGTTTTTCTCCCATTCGGTGATAATCATCATGACCTGTACAGTATCTTTTTCAAGATATTCCCGGCTGAGAAAATCAGGGAGGCAATTTTGTTCTCCTTTAATATGCTCAACAGAAAAATCAAAATTTGCGAATAATGCTTGCCATCTGGCAAACTTTGCTTCTTCTGGTTTCTTGATGTCTTTAGACAAGACTTTCTTCATTGCTGAAGCATCTGTCCTAAGAAGGAATGGCTTGTTAATAAGATAAACTGCAAATTTGCTAATACAGTTCCAAGCAGCTTTTACCTCTCTTTCAATAACAGAATATCTTTGTTCAGTTGGGTTCCAGACCCCTGAGGCAAACTGAACTACTTGTTCTTCTTCACCAATCCTTTGTTTCAGAATTCCACCCCAACCTATATCACTGGCATCAGATTCTACAATTTTAAAGGCTTCATCATCTGCAATATATAGAATAGGCAAGGATTTCACCTTTGCCTTGATCTCCTGAACTGCTCTGGTGTGCTTTTCTGTCCATGGGGGAGGATTTTTGCCAGTTCTTGGATTGAGCAATTTTCTGTCACTAGCACAATCCTGATAAAAACTACTCACATAATTTAAACAACCAAGGAACCTCTGTAATTGTGACTTATCCTTCAAGACATCTGGAAATTTGTCTGCGAACTCGATAGCATGCTGCTGCAGAGAGATCTGGCTGTTTGCAATCTGGTGACCCAAAAATTTAACTGAAGTCTGGAACAATTCCATCTTCCTCTTACTAAGCACAAGACCATTCTTACGGACCAACTTCATAAAATATTTACATGCTTGAAATGGTCATCAAGATTTCTAGAAAAGATTAAAACATCATCAATATATACAAGCAGCCAAATAAAATATGGTTTGAATATCTCATCCATAACTTTCTGAAATTTGGAGGGAGCATTATTGAGACCGAAAGGCATGACATTCCACTCGTAATGTCCTGCAGGGATACTGAAAGCGGTTTTGAATTTGTCTTCTTCATGAATAGCGACCTGCCAAAATCCGGCCTTTAAATCGAACTTTGAAAATATCTTTGCTCCTGCAATTCTCCTGATTAAGTCCCCTTTATGCGGAATTGGATATGTGTCATCAGCCAAGACTGAATTTAGAGGCTTGTAATTTATGACAAGTCTTGGAATACCTCTAATTTGTTCTGCTCTTTT
>APFE031165814.1:172587-213976 GCA_000404065.3 Pinus taeda | reverse complement strand
CAATATCCACTTGTTTCTTCACTTCTTCAGCTTTTGCTACATTCATTTCTAGACCTTTCAAAACAGTATTAGTCCAATTTATTTGTTCACTAGCCTTTTGGATTCTACCATCAATCCCTAAGGCATTGTCATCTTTCTGGACTAAAGGAATGGCTTTAGCAGCATTTGATTTTTCTCCTAATACTATTCCTTTGTATGGAGGAAAAGTAGTCGGAGTTTCAATTGTAGACCCATCAAGTGCAGTCCATCCATGCTTATCTAGAACATTGCTACTAGAAGCACCAGTTAAAACATTTATGGGAGCAATTTTGTCTTTCCATGAATAAAAAGATATCCATTCATTATTACTCTCCATATAATGTTTCCAATCTGTAGCCATTCTTCGTTTCTGCTCAGAGGTATATTCATGATCAAACTCATCTTCTTGAGGATCACATTTAAATTTAATTAATCCATTGATTAAGTTGGCAGAATTTATGGCGAAGCCACCATATCCGGAACTACCACTAAACTTAGCGGACTTAACTGGAGTCTCTCTATATTTAGCAGAGATTTTCTAAGAAAAACTATTTGAGCCATAACTTACTCAATTTTCGACCAAATTGAGATTACAAAGAAGTTTTATTAGCCAATTTGGACCTTCTGAACACATTGGAGAAGGTATAAAGAGCCATAGAACTTTGTAAAAAACATTTTTTCCACATTGAGATAATACAGAGGCCTAAGCCATGCAAGCTGGACCAAGGAGATGTAGCCCAGGAGGGGTGAACTCCTTCATCAAAACATTGTTTTAATATGTCTCCTTGATGGTTTGTTGTACTATAGATGTTTTTTGTTCATTATTAATTTTTGAAGATATTTTGCTCATGAATGTTTTGCTTAACTTAAGGAAATTTACATGTTTGTAAGCACCAACAACTAAGGAAACCTCAGCTCAAAAAGCAATAAGCAAGCACATGCTTATAAATCCGTAATTTTTATTAGCATAGCAAAACTAATCATATAAATACAGATCATTAGGATATTAAGGATCAATAATTAATAATGATTTTTTGGCATCTTCTCCACTAGAAGCAAATGTTCATAACCCTGATGGAGTTACCTTGGAATCACAAGCATTTCTTCACTACAAATCACTATACAAAGCCTTTATGAAGTTTCTTACATGTCTCAACTACCTAGGAAACTATTCTAAAGAATTACCGTTATTCATTGAAATTTAATTTTTTCTTTTATTTTCTTTATTGGGCATGATTGGCTACAAGGTTGATGGGTGTATCCTAAATGGAATTCGTGGTGATTCCTTATTAAACTTTAAAGAATGCTTGTTGTAGGTATGTATCCTTGATATCACTACCTGTTTTTCATATTTTAGATCAAAATGAGGCCTCAATTAATATTTCATAGGATATTTAAGACTTCTCAAATAGATCAATATTTGGATCCATGTCCACTCAACATTCTAGCTTCTCATAGTATGTTCCCCACTTGGTAGTAATGGAATTATCATTAGGAACATTTGATATCATAATATTACCAAACCTTGTGAATTACACAAACATTTAATGTCTAAACCACATTGTGCCTAAAAGAAGTATCTTGGTCATGATATCACTTGTTTGGTCACTACATAAAGATCATTTTTAAGATCATGGTTTATTTATGTACAAGGAGTAAAACAAGGTTTATCGAAAAAAACAAAAAACAAAGTACTCAAAAGATAAAACTAAAAAAAAATTGGAAATGAAATTAGATTTTATTTGTGTATATGATATTAGTAGTAGCCATCATGTAGGATAGGTGCTCACAAGATGACTATAAACTAGGAGAATTTCAATCCCTACTAACCTCTCTCTCAGTGGTAGAAGCTTCAAGCTAAATGCAATGTGTTTGAATCTAAAATTTATTCATGCATCTGTTATCTTTCTGGGTTCCTTTTGGACCAATGGGTGAAGTGTAGGATGCACTTCGCATAACTTCTATTCAAGTGTCTTAACCCCATTCTTGGCTAGGATGATGAATTGGATTATTGGCATGTTTTAGGAATTTTCAAGTCATCATAGAATTTTTGTTTGATAGTGATGTTGACTGGGACACGGGGTCTAAAAATTGATTCAACATGAAAAATATGACACAAGGGAGGGAAAGCAATAGCTACAATAACGAGGGCATTAGTGGTAGGTTTCATAAAATGAGAAATGAATGTCATGTTCAATGATTTAAATGAATAAATGAGCATTTGTACCTATTTTTGGTAAGTCTTTAGATGTGAATCTAAGAAATGATTAATATTATTTACTAGGTGTAAAAACATATATGAATTATTGGTATATTGATATTCTAGTTGGTAACACATTAAAATTTTCTGTTTTTATAGATCAATTGGGATGCACCCTACACTAGCTCCATCTTGCACTTTAGAAATGTCAGAATACAAAGTACAAATTCAGGTATCTAGCCCTAGGTTATTTTAAAGATTATTATTTACATCTAAATTAGTATAATTATCAGTATTTACAACTAATACACAATAGTTATTATCACCAGTTAGTGAACATTGAAGGAGTCTGTACTAGGTTTCTAATGAAAAAGGGCATGGACGGGCTTGATAAAAACCAATATCAGTTTCCAAAAATAATTTCTCAAAGTGGAGTGTGCAAAATTAATTGGTTCATTTAGTCTCGCTAGCTCTATCACCATATATTTCATGTGTGGATAACGATTTATCATTATGTGATTTCTCTTTCCTTTGTAGGGTAACCATAGGCAGGACCAATCCATAAAAAATATCCCTATAGATTTTGTGACCAATCTCTAGTCAACAACATGTCATATGCCTTATGTATATCAAGCACTATTATATAGACTAACTTTTGTACATTGAGGTTAGAAGATAATCTAGTCACCACATCCCTCAACTTACCAATGACCTTAACTTTAGCCTTGTCAAACTAAATAATCTTGATGATAGTCTTTGCCAATACAACTTTAATCTTTTGACATATAAAGTATAACATGATATTGGATGAGGCTCCAAAATCTTCCATATAGTTGTGAAAATTATGATTGAAAATTTTAAATGTTGAGAGGAACAATGGAGTTTGGGACTTTGAATGCATTCTAATACTAGTGGCATTCATAGTATATTTGAAAATGTTTGTACTACTCTAAGCCGAACTATTGGTTTTAGTTGAATTTTCAAAATCCAATGAAAGATTTGACTGGGTTGCAGAAGAAGAAAAAGTTTTCATTATAAGTTTTTCTTCTATAGTAAATTGTAGAGATCATACATAAGTACAATAGTCCTCATCTTCTTCATGTCCTCAATCACATTTTATTCTAGGAAGTTTCCATCATAAGAGGTTTGAGGATGTCTTCTCTTTGTTGAGGTGGATGACTTGGTGTTTTGTATAGGATATATAGGCTACTTAGTGCTCTGTGAGGGACTAGGCTCTATTCTAGAAGTAGATAAAGTAATATTTAAATCAATCTAGGGGGTTAGCATCTATATAATTAGGTCTTTCCTTTGCAAGTGGTGAAATATCATTTGTTTTAACTTTTCTATGAAGATTGTAATTATTCTCCCACTAAAATTTCCCTAATCATTTGTGTATTTATATCAACTACCAGACACATATGAACATGGATAACCTTTTAGTTATTTCTTCTTCTGTTATAATAGGTTCCCTATTTTCTTCCCTTCTTGGATCATCAGACAATGGTAGTTTTTCTAGGAGTTGACTAATGACTAGAAACATGGAGTTGACCCATTGTGGGATTTTATCTTCAAAATTATTAGGTTGATGATATGATAAAACTTTATCCATGCAAAATTATTCTAAGTTCAATTTCACATTGAATATTTCACTATGCTTTGGTTAGTTATTTGTCTTCTTTTAGAATGGTCCAAGAGGCATGTGTTGATGAGGTTTCCCTTGGATTATTCTTTAGATTCACCACTTTCTTTGAAATATTATTAACTAGTTTGAGAAAATTGTCCAAGTTTGTAGCCTCCCTCTTTATTAGTTTCATTAATAACAAAGACTTCTTCCCATTAGAATTTAGTTATACTTGGTTTAAGTTCCTAAATAAGGACAACATTTCATTTTCCATTGTCAAAGCTTCATTGAAGTTGTCAACTAGTGGATTATTTCTCTCTCTTCAAAAACATCAATATAAAATAATTAAGAGTCAAGGTGTAATATTTACTTCCCATAGCATCAATAGGTTAAGAATTAGCAAGCATATTATTCAACAAGGTAGAAACATTGGTTGAATTCTTTTACCTTCTCCTTCTTTTCGATTTTGATTGCAATAAGATCTTTCTGAAGAGTGGTTGGGGAATTTTCTTCTCCAAATTTATATAGGAAAGATATTTTAAAAACACCCATTCTAGATATTGAAGAAGCTATAATATTATATTTCCATGTGCTTTCTTTATTATTTAATGTATGGGAATAAATTGTAGCCTACATATTCATGTTTCACATTCATTGTGCTTTCTTTATTCTTTAATGTATGGGAATAAATTGTAGCCTACATATTCATGTTTCACATTCATCAGGTGTAAGGATAAATAAACATTATTTATATGATCATTACTAGTAACATATTTTTCAGGACAAATTTTGGAAAGACTCTATCAAGGAACCTAGGATGAGGATGGAACATGGGAAGGTGGTCATGTGCTCCTTGTGATAACCGCATATGTTGAGGTTGACTTCCCATTACATAGGTATGACCAAATCTTTCCTTAGATTCACAAGATCCATCACGTAAGTATGGAATACTTGTTCTTTAAAATCATAAGAGGTATCAACATGGTCATTATGAGAAGTATGACGAAGATAACTATATGGATTAAGGAATACTTGATCAAAAGGTTCAAATATATCTTTAATGAATAATTCAACAACGAATTTGAAAAAAAAAACCAAAAAACATTCTTTAGTGATAATTCTTTGAGTTGATTTTCCCCTTGGAAGGAGCATAGCTATACGTAGTGGTACAATATGCTTAGCATATGCATATAAGATGCATCTAAAATTTGTGATTACGTCATTACAGGGAATAGATTACAATCATTCATGGGGAGAACCAGAGTATTCCAATTCAAAGGGAATGCCTTGGTAGGTATTTTCCCTTTCAATATCGTCCATAAATATGATAGTAGTAAGAAGATGTTGGGAAGAAACTTCATCTCTAAGATTATTTGAATCATATGATCAAGGGATCCTTCAAGCCATGAAATTCATGCCTTCCTAGTGCGAAAATAATTATTGAAAAGGATAAATGACTCTGCAATAGTTAAGGGGTTATCTCTCGTATGATGTCTTAGTTAGACCTCACACACTTTGTGATAAGAGACCCATCTATATGCTAGCGTAGTAACCATGCTTCGTGTTTGTGTATTTTGTGAGATATGAATGATAATAATAGTATTTAGGTTCATCTATTAAGCTCACAACTATTATAAATGCAACTACTGTAACCTATATAAAAGTGAAAGATAAATAAGAAAAAGGAAGCAATGAGTGAATAAACACTATATATGCGTAGTTCAGTAAATAGTTATTTGATACCCTAGAAATCACTGAATTCTTAAATTAGTAGTCCAAAATGTATAAAATTCATATTCTAAACCAATAAGTGCTCAATACCAAAAACTAAAAAACTAAAACCATATGCAAGAAATTACCAATTATTTCATAGATTATTATAAGAAATAGTAGTAATACATATCACAAATACATACATGAATTTGATTACTTAATAATTATTATAATTAGAGACATAATGTATCTTGAATGAAGCTTTGACTGTGACCTTAAAGGCTTCTCTATATTATATGGCCAAAAATATAGAGTACCCATTTCCTAGCTTTGGTCATTAGGGATTTCAAAAAGGGATAAAAATTCCTCGATGAATATAATTTTACATTATTTATAACCTTGATTAGTAATTACTTCTTGATACTCTTTATCTTCTCAAGGGTAGTTTCAACTCATTACCTTATCCTAATTTTCAATACAAATTTTCTATTTTATTTTTTTGTAAAAATCTTATAGCTAATGCACAACAATTGCATCCTCAAGTGGAATACTTTGAATCTCCTATATATACACCACCCATATCTCATAGCATAATTCAATCATTTTGACTATGTTAGGAAATAATATCTCCATAATGACTTCATATTTTGAATTTTTTTCAGAGAGCATTGGAAAATCTATCTTCAATGAGATAAGAAAGAGTTAAGGAGGATTTGTTGCTTGCTTGGCTATACTAGGCATTGTTTCAAGTTTTCCTTAGTAATTTTTCTCCTCAAGGCATTAAATGAAAATTCCTTGGTATTCCAAGCTTCATATATATCCGTACTCATATCATTCATAGGTTTAGCTTTCCATTGAGCTCAAATGGGTGGAAACTTGTTCATTTTGATATTCCTCTCATCAAGAGAGTAGTGTTGTTGGTACATTATTACTAATATAGAAATATATTTTTCCATCTTGTCTTGCATATTCATATCTAGATTGACAATAAGTGAGTAACATATCAATTATTTGCTACTAATACTAGTACATTCAAGTGTGGCCTAACAATACTCTTTTGGCCACTATTTCAATTGGTTTACTACATAGAGGACTTTTTGGATCTTTGGTCTTCATTACTTGATTCACTCCTAAAGTTATAAAAAATATGTTGAGGTATCTTACATGGTCTACAAATATGGGTACATTTGTTGAACTAGATACTAATAGTGTTCCTTATCTATACAACTCAGAGATTATAATCCTCCACCTTACACGTCTTTGCTTCATAGCCTTTGTTTCAAACTTCAATATCTTCACTTGCTTCTCTAGTTTAGAAATCCATGCATCCTTTTTTTTAATTTTATTTAGGAGAACCTATACATTTATATTAGTCACTTGAGAGAAGGTTGTGCCCATGGAAGTCATTGTGAAGGGATCATTTTTGGTGTCTATCCCATAGGCCTCTTGGTGATTATGTGTACTACTTGTAGATGAGGCATCACATATTTCTTATTTGTGAGCTCCATAATCTTGTTCAGGGTACGATCAAATATGAATTTTTTTAATTTCACCACCTTCTTCCTTTTGGCTTGTATGATGCCAATATATGTTACCAGTTGGTAACCTTATGTAATTATTTTTGGAATTACTAATTCAATTTTTTGTTGAGTTGGTGGTTCTAGTAGTACTTGTTGGTGTTGAAAATGTAGCAAGGAATGGCTTCTTTGACTTGTTCCTTAGTCAAATATGATAATTCAAATTCAATCTCATAGTTGATTGAGTTAGCTTTTAACTAACATGTGTGATGTGGCCTATCAATAAGTCATTGTCAATTAATTTTAGTTAGATGGGTTTCACTGAGATGTGGACTACTTGATGGCTAAAATTACCTATCTAGTGGAGTTAACTCTAGTGTCTGTTAGTTAACTGATATCTAGTACTAGAATAGAAATAGACATGAGTTTAGTTGAGTAGTTGAATTTGTCTTAACTCAACTTACTCTTAGCTAACTATAGTAGCCACTAAATTTAGCCCTATTAGGTCATGCAATTCAAATTTCCTATTAAGATTGAATGAAGGCATACATTATATTTATTATGGTACACAAGTTTTGTTTATAGATGCTTGAGAAGAAAGTAGAGAAATTTTTCTTTGGAATTACGCAAGGAAATAGGATAAATTTGTAGTTTTTAGGGGAAAATTTGCGCCAGGAAATAGGAGCTCCTAGCAGACCTTATTTGCCTAAGTGTTGGGCAAGTCTTGTAGATAGTTGATTAGTATTGCAGGGAGCTTCAATATTGAAGCTGATTCTATGTAATATATCATATTTCTTAGCTGATTTAATACAAACAAGAGGGGTTTATCCCAGTTGGGTTCCCCAGATAAATTTTGTGGTTAGTGTGTGATTGTGTTTCTATTCATTTTTTTCTTTCCACAATTTTTTGGTAGAGAAATATTATGTCTTTTATCATATCATTAGAAATTTCAAGGATTCAAGGAGTTTCTACATGGTGTCAGAGTTGAAAAAAAGATATAGGTTGAGTTTCTTGATCTGATTCAAAGTGTATTGAATAGAAGATCAGTTGGTGCATAGTTATAGAAGTGTAGGAATAATGTGTTTCTATGGTTTGGCGATAGAGAATGCCCTAGAAGGGACTTCAAATTTCAGTTCATGGAAGTACAAAATGGAGGTTGTGTTAGATGATAATGGGATTTTAGAATAAATCAAGACTGATATTCATAAGCCTCCTGCATCGAATGTATAAAAATTAATTAATGGAGGAAGGTGTTGGAAATAATACTGAGAGGGGGGGGGTGAATCAGTATTATCAAATCAGTTACTTTTCATTTTTCATACTCAGATTTATATACGTGGCTTCAATTCAGTATATCCGCGTATATACGCGACTGTGTTAAATGCAACCAGCGTACATGCAGTAATCTTATGGTTCAGTTAGCTTATCTTCAGTAAATGCATCAGAACATTATTAACCACATTAACAGTAAACATGTGTAGTAAAACAATACAGATCATCACACATAAGAAGAACACATGAACACCATGATATAAGGTGGAAACCAAACGTGGGTGAAAACCACCTGCTACAATTCGTCTCTTTCTTCCTTTAATAAGAAAATTATTTTACAATGTACTGGTGCAGTCCTTTACCAGCACGCAGGCTTCAACCTATAGAGGGCTACAACTCTCTCTCATTTTCCAGCTACTTCTGGAAGGGAGCTACAACCCCCTTAGCTCTTGTACTAGTGGATATACTAGTACGTAGGTGCTGACCTACAGAAGGCCGCAACCTTCTTTTCTTCAGGGACCACGTTTCATCAATTTTCAGACTGGATCCATAAGTAAAAAACAATCATTTCTGCAATAAAATCATCAACTTATACTTGTATCATAAATCTCTAAATCACCCAATACTGAATCACTGAAACCTTGTCATCAAAAATATAGAACGCAAACCAGAGCCCAGAACTCTACAACAACCACTAGAATCAACAGCAACCTGAAACACCAAATCTCATAATTCATATGCTACTTGACTATATCAAAACCGTGTGTATACGTGCTTTCACCAGAGACAACCCGTGTACAGATCTAAAGGTAATTACTTATACCTTCACTGCCATATCCAATCTGAGCCAAGCAGCACAAACCAATAAACAACAATACTAGATCTTCCCACTTCGTTAGACATCCATTCCTTGCACACCATTTTGCCTAATGATCTTCTCCCTATATAGGTTAGGCTTCTCTCAATACCATGGTCCAAAACCATGTAGAAACAATACCATGGACCCAATACTCGGGGTCGACATTTCAAACCAAATACCATGGACCAATACCAAAATACCATGGACCAAATACCACGGACCAAAACCATGTATGTTCTTTTCCTTCTGTGAACCTACGTGTATACGTATACGCACCTTTTGCTCCACTAACCCACGTATATACGCACTTTCATCACGGTCAACCTGTGTATACCTTTCCCTTGACCTGCTGCATTCTGATCTGTCATCCGATTAAGTTGCCATCACCTGTATCAAACCTCTGAGTGAGTTTCCATCAAGGAAAACACATGTATCATAATGCCAACAATCTCCCCCTTTGAACTTGATGGCAACCACCACACCAAGTCACTCTCCCCCTTTGACATCAAGGGCAAAGGGCGGACCAATCTATTCTCTTCCTTGGTATACCTTCTGCTGTCCATACTCCCCCTGAGTACGTGCTGAAGTTTCTGATTGAGCTACCCTTTGTATATGCCAAGTTGTATCAATCCATCCATGCTCCCCCTGAGCAAATGCAAGTTTTAAGACCAACAATTCATTCAAAACCATAACTATCATTCATCATATATGACCTGCAATACCATTCCTTTGATCAAACAGCAAGATGTATCATTTAGCTTCATAAACTTTATCAACAACTTCTAACCATAATGCCAACAATGCATTATTTGAAGTATATGCTCCCCCTGAGCCTATGCCAACCATTTCATATCATGACCAAACCATTTCTTGGGTCTGTTCTGCTGCCCATTCTTTTGTTCTCCATATACGTGACTCTACAGCCTATAGCTCACGTATATACATGACTTATCTTCATTATATCAGCGTATGCAAGATGGAATATTGAATTTCTTCACTTTTAGTTTCCCCTGTGTCTGTTATGTTAGCTAACTAAGTAATGTCACATCTTTTTGTCTCTAATTCTGTCTGTGATAATGTATGGTCCTCTTGTTTTGAATTTTGCAATTTGCTCTTGCATTCCCTTGCTTTATGTCCAAGTTTGTTGCATGTATAACATCTTACATATTTCATGTTCCTTCCATTGCAATCAATTGCTTTGTGTCCATATGCATTACAGGCAAAGCAATATCCTCTGAAATACCTGGGATGTGATGATATTTTGTGATGGTCTTGAACCATTCTACTTCTACATCTGGTTGCAACATGTCCAAGATTATGACATACATAGCATTCAACATTATTCAGTGGAGTAAAATATTTCCTTTGAATAATTTCTCTCCTTGGCTATTGATGGGGTTTTCTTCTCATCTCTTTGTTGTGCATTTCAGATTTCTCATTAGAGTTTCTTGCCTCACCTTGTAAGCTATATTCACCTTCAACAGATTCATAAAAGCCTAGACCAGTTTTGATACTAGGAGATCTTTGACTACCAAGAATGTCATCCAAAATCTTACTACTATTTTGAAATTGGAACAATTTATCCTTTTCTTCTAATTTATCTTTTAAGATATTTACCTCAACCTGATGTTGTTCTTCCTTTTCTAGATATTGTTTCCTTAGGTATTCTTCATCTTTTCTTCCTTCTTCCACTTGTTGCTTTAATTTGATCACTTCATGTTCTTCAAGAGCTTCTCTGTTCTGCTCCTTTGATTTTTAAAGATCTTCTTTTAGAGAGAGGATCTTTGATTCAAGTCTCTGAATTGTTATGCTCTGATCTTTTACTAGATCCTGCAATTTCTCCCTTACCCTGGTTACTGTCTCCAACTGTTCGTTTAATTTGGTAACTTCTTCAGTTTCTGCATTCTTCTTTTCATATGCCATGAGACTTCTAATGTCTTCACTACCATTGAATGAGTCATTACTTTTAACATGGGTATAGCTTCTATCACCTTCTTGAGACATCTTTCCTTTGTTATGAGGGCATTTAGCAGTGAAGTGACCAACTCTACCACATGAAAAGCATTTGAAAGGTAGCTTACCTTTGAACCGTCCAGTTCCCTGTTCAAGATTCTTGACAAAATTTACCTCATTTTCTTCCTCTGACATGTATCCTAATGCTTCAAATGCGGCTTCTAATGGTCCCTCTTTTCGCATCTCAAAAGCAGTTAAGATTCCGTGAAGCTGTGACATGGTGATTTTCTGCAAATTCTCCTTTTCTTCTATGACAGACACTTTGGAATCAAATTTAGCTGACAAGGATCTCAAAACATTTTCAACTAAGACAACTTCCTTAAATTCTTCACCCAAATTCCTCATACAATTTACAATCTCATCCATACGCAGGAAGTAATTAGCTATGCTTTCATTACTATGCATCTTAAGATTTTTCATGCCATATTCTAAGGGTTTGAAGCTTTGCTCTTTTTACCTGTTCATCTCCTTCGTAGCTTAGAATGATTTTGTCCCACATTTCCTTAGCTAATTTGAAATGCATGACCTTCATAAATTTTGATTGTGTCAAACTTCCCAATAAGATAGTAATGGCTTTGGCATTGAGCTCATATTGCTTTCTTTCGTCTGCATCTATAGGAATTTCTGATGGGAATTTGTATCCACCTTCTACGATTCCCCAAAATTCTGCTCCAAGTGATTGTAGATATGTTGTGGTTCTTATCTTCCAGTGGGTAAATTTGTTCCCGTCAAAGATTGGTGGCCTGATGTGTGCCTCTCTTTCTGGATTAGCCATTCTGATGGATCTTTTCCTTCAAGTGATCAAGCTTCTTCAAAAGAACCTGCTCTGATACCAATTGTTGGAAATAATACTGAGAGGGGGGGTTGAATCAGTATTATCAAATCAGTTACTTTTCATTTTTCATACTCAGATTTATATACACGGCTTCAGTTCAGTATATCCATGTATAAACGCGACTATGTTAAATGCAACCATCGTACATGCAGTAATCTTATGATTCAGTTATCTTATCTTCAGTAAATGAATCAAAACGTTATTAACCACATTAACAGTAAATAGGTGTAGTAAAACAATACAGATCATCACACATAAGAAGCACACATGAACACCGTGATATAAGGTGGAAACCCAATGTGGGTGAAAACCACCTCCTGCAATTCATCTCTTTCTTCCTTTAATAAGAAACTTCTTTTACAGTGTACTGGTGCAGTCCTTTACCAGCACGCAGGCTTCAACCTACAGAGGGCTACAACCCTCTCTCGTTTTCCAGCTACTTTTGAAAGGGAGCTACAACCCCCTTAGCTCTTGTACTAGTGGATATACTAGTACCTAGGTGCTGACCTACAGAAGGCTGCAACCTTCTTTTCTTCAGGGACCACGTTTCATCAATTTTCAGACTGGATCCATAAATACAAAACAATCACTGCTGCAATAAAATCATCAACTTATACTTGTATCACAAATCTGTAAATCACCCAATACTGAATCACTGAAACCCTGTCATCAAAAACACAGAACGTAAACCAGAGCCCAGAACTCTGCAACAACCACTAGAATCAACAGCAACCTGAAACACCAAATCTCATAATGCATACACTACTTGACTATATCAAAACTGCATGTATACGCGCTTTCACTAGAGAAAACCCACATACAGATCTAAAGATAATTACTTATACCTTCGCTGTCATATCCAACCTAAGCCAAGCAACACAAACCGATAACTAGCAATACTAGATCTTCCCACTTCGTCAGACATCCATTCCTTGCACACCCTTTTGCCTAATGATCTTCTCCTTATATAGGTTAGGTTTCTCTCAAGACCATGGTCCAAAACCATGTAGAAACAATACCATGGACCCAATACCTGGGGTCATCATTTTGAACCAAATACCATGGACCAATACCAAAATACCATGGACCAAATACCACGGACCAAAACCATGTACGTGCTTTTCCTTATGTGAACCTTCATGTATACATATACACACCTTTTGCTCCACTAACCCATGTATATACGCACTTTCATCACGGTCAACCTGCGTATACCATTCTCTTGACCTGCTGCATTTTGATCTGTCATCTGATTAAGTTCCCATCACCTGTATAAAACCTCTGAGTGAGTTGCCATCAAGGACAACACCTGTATCGTAATGCCAACAAAAGGATACTACCAAAGCTAAGAGGATGATCCTAGAAGGAGTTAGAGATGATATTGTTCCAAATTTTCATGGGAATGACACAACATTCAAAATGTGGAAGGCCCTTGCTAATATGTTTGAAAGCAGTAGTGATGCCAGAAAGCTTTCTTTGAAGGACAAATTGAGGAACATTTGAATGGGCAAGAATGAGCCCATTGTTACATATCTATCCAATTTTTCTCAAGTGAAGGATTAACTTGGAGGTGTTGGAGAGATAGTTCCACCAATGGAGCTTGTGAGCCTTTCTTCTTAGGCTTCAAAAATCTTGGCACAATTTCCAAGATGTAGTGAATTACACATATAAACTTCCTGATTGGGAGAGATTGTGGTCATATCTTTTGTAGAAAGAGATAAGGAGGAACACAAGGGATGGAGTCTCATCTAGGATAGAAGATGACAAGAAAATGTCTGTAGTTGGCAAAGGAAATAAAGCTAAGGTCAATAAGGCCAAAGGAAATACCAAGTCTAGTTAGAATCACAACAAGGAAAAGAAAGATCTTAGCAAGATTAGGTGCTTTCATTATCATGAGTTTGGACATTATGCTAGAAATGTCCAATCAAGAAATAAAACAAACATGTTGCAACAATAGTAGGAGGAAAAACACTATCTTCTTAGTTTGTATTGGATTTATTTAGATATCTTACATGGAAAGCTTAGTATGAGGTAACGTGTGGTAAATTCACTCAGGGGCTTCATTCCACATGGCAAAGAAAAAACATATCTTCAACAGTTAGGAGGAGAAAGATATGTAATTCCATATCGAGCTTGGAGATGATGAAAGATACTTAACCAGAGGATTTGGCACAATGAGCTTTAAAAGGGAGTTTGGTTCCCTTATCCATCCCAAGAATGTGATCAATGTTCCAAGATTGAAGAAAAAACTTGTCTAAGTAGCAGCATTGAAGACATAGAGTATGATGCTTTATTCAACAAAGGGAAGACTTACCTCAAGCATTCTGATTCAGGACAAGTCAAGTAGATTAGGGTTAGGATCATGGGCCTCTACAAATTGGAGGTTGGTGGATGTGAAACCTTGAGAAGCAAGAAAAAGTTTTCTTAGAGTACAAATGTTGTGGTTGAGTGAGAGTAGGATAGATCTCTCAAGATGTAGCCTGTTATCAGGATAAAAGAGCATAGTGCAGATATCCGTAGGGAAAGAACCCGTTCCTCAACCCTGGCAGAACATGCTGGTAAGACAAACCATCATATATGCCTTGAAAACACAAAAGTCATTGCAAATGAAAAACACTATTTCAAGCGAAAAGTCCAGGAAGCTCTTGAAATCATAAAGCACCCGCATAACCTCAACAGAGATGGAGGCTTGGAAATTAGTAGGAATTGGACCTCTCTCCTCACCCCCATGGAGTAAATTGACCCTCCTTTTCTTCTTATCCTCCCTTCTCTAGATCGAATCGGCTCATCTCCTAAAATAATATAAACAAATAATAAATAAATAAATTTAAATATATTGTATATACTATATCCAACTCAAAAAAAAGGCGTCATTAATAACACATTAAAAACCCTCCCAAAAATCTTGCATGTAATAATATGAGTAAAATATATAATATATAATAATAATAATAAATAAATAAATATAAAATTTATTATTAAAAAAAATCCAATTGGGTAAAAAAAACTATTATTTATAAAAATTACAATTAGTAACAAATCATTTATGATAAATTTTTAAAATTTAAAAAAAACCAAACAATTAATAAACAACTATAACAAAAGTACAGTTATGTATAATAAGTAAAAAGTAAAAAAAGAACTTATAATAATTAGAGAATTAATAAGAAAAATTAAAACACTTAAAATCATCGTACATAATATAACTTTTATAATACATTAACAACAATACTTGAAAAATAAACAAATTTTATAAAAACAAAATTAACTATAATAAGTTCACAATTTAATTTAAAAACATAATCATCATTTATTAATAAAACAAAATAAGAAACTTATTAAATTAACAATTCACTTAAAAGCTATTAATATAAAACTATAATAATTATCCATGAATATTAAATAAAATTAAATAAAACCTTTAAAAAGTATACAAAATATTAAAAATCTCTTTATTCAAATCATTAGACTGGTCGGCTCATTCGTGACATCTCAACCATATCATTAGACTGGTCGGCTCATTCGTGACATCTCAACCATAACTTTATTTATCATACTGTTCTCTCTCTTTTGTAAATCAAGTCCTGATGATGAGTCTTGGTCTAGACTCGAAACGTCGACAAGAAAATAAATTGTGGATTATCCGAGTTTAGATTCCAAAAAAACAAACCACAGAAATCTACAATCCATTAACATTGAACCCATCTTGGAGATTAAAATTTATCCCTTCCAAGCTCAAGAGGTCTCTCTCTAACAACTTAGTTACTCAATGTCACTATAGTAACTGGTGATTGTTTCAGCATGGTGGCTAGATCTTATGTAGGATAGGGTTTAACATGTCAAAGGGAAGAGTGAAATATCCATTGGGGATGGAGTCCAACTGGCTTAAGACTTAATGAAAACAAAAATCACTGGATCATCAACATACAAAGGAAAGATAAACAATTTTTTTCTAAATCATGAAGCTATGGTGAGATGCAAGGTTTAAGGGAGAAGAACAATCCACTGCACAAAAGAATGCAAAAAATATGAATTCATTTACAACTTTAGAGAAAAAGGGTGCAAGTATTTAATTAGTATGAACTCAGAGCATCTAAGATAAATTATGATTCTTTGGTTATAAATTATATATCAAGAGAAACATTGAAATGTAAAACATAGGATAAAAATAATCACTTAAGAAATACAAACCAAAAAAATCTAGCACATGAATCTGAGAGTCAATCATCAAGTCTTTTCATTAATATTTTTGAAAAGATCACAATATAGAATAACTTGTAGCACTCAAAACCCAACCCTGATCTATTACAATTCCTGGAATTTAAAGACAAATTACAATGCCTCTTTTCCAAGTGTAAAAAAATAAAAAAATAAAAACAAAAATAGTTTTTCAAATTGTCAACAAAATCAAATAATAAATCAAATCAAATCAAATTTGAATTTGGTTGTAGAAGTATCGAGTAACTAAGGATGTTGGTGGATGTTGTTGGCCTAAAGCTAACTCCTTGAAATGCTTGATCACTGATTTCTTACCTTGAAGTATGCACCCAACTGCCACCTATGTCCCTATCCTTTTACAATTGATTTTGCACTCAAAATGTGGAAACTGGTAAACTTGGATGTCCTTCAAATATGGGAGTTGATATTGACTACCATATGTATTCAATTGTTTGCATCCTTAATCTTGGGAATATACCTTCATCTAGTTTCTAAAGTCAATATTGGCTCAAAAAGTAAAAATAATGAGGTGGCTCATCAACTGTTGACTAGGCATTTGTAGGAAAACAAATTTGGCAAATTTATGAAAGCTAGGGTCCAATGATACATTCATGTGTATTCAATTGTTTGCATCCTTAATCTTGGGAATATACCTTCATCTAGTTTCTAAAGTCAATATTGGCTCAAAAAGTAAAAATAATGAGGTGGCTCATCAACTGATGACTAGGCATTTGTAGGAAAACAAATTTGGCAAATTTATGAAAGCTAGGGTCCAATGATACATTCATATCCCAAAAAATGTAATAGATGTATAAAAATTGAGAGAGTTTTTTTGAAATGAACCTATTCCCAACAAAAAGTCTTTTGGTTTTCAAAAATACCTTTATATTTGTTCAAAAACCGTGCCCAAAGTTACTTTCATTTGTAGGGAAAAAACACACTTAAAAATATAGTTTTGTCAAGAATATTTTTATAAATATATAATACTTCAAGGTAAAATTAGTGTTGGGATAATCAACTTGATGCACTATCGATATTTGAAACAAAAACCCTTATTAAAAATACAATGAGGGGAAGTGTTGGGTTTTGCCTAGACTTTGTCCTTTTACTTTTCTTTTCCTTAGAAACTTTAGCTTCTGCTATTTGTACCTAGAAAATGCTCTGTTTCTAACTCTTGGGCTATCTTTTCTCATTGTAGGAAAAATAATATCCTTCATCCTTGGTGAAAATGGAAAGACTCTTTCTGCTCATGTCAACTCTAGCAACAAATATCCATGGCAGCGACTAACATTTTTCCATTATAACTTATATCAAACAATGATTATTCTAAACTAGAAATACTTTGGCTATCTCTAGGAAGAAAATTAGCATTTCCCTTATCAATATCATACATATTAGAGCTTAAACAAGAATTATTTTGTAAACCATATTCATTTATTTTGAAATTAGATTTGGTAGAACCAAATATTACATCATGCTAATATTTTCACAGAAATGCCTTACACATCATACTATTAGGAGCTATTACATTACTAGCCTTTTCAACTGTGAACATTTTCACAAATCCAACTTTTAGCAGATCAAGTAGCACATAATCTTCTTTAGTTCAAGTGCATTTAATTTCCATATTCACTAATGTTTGATATCCACTTCAACTTTGGTCTTCAATGCTCCTTATAGGTGCATTTAATTTGACCACTTGAAATGATGATAGAACGTGGATTTTATTTTGGTAGCGCCACCTATCGAATGATATGTGTGTCATGGTGTTGTTCACCTCCTTTACCAACATGAAAACCATTCATTACCATTTATTTTGGAAACACCTTCCTTTTATATCATTAGAATTGGCATTGCCAAATTAAATGGAAGTGCACATAAACATTTGATAGAAGATAGATCTTTGGGTCCCAATTGAGCTGACCTCAAAATTTTAAATGTGATAACATCTAGCTCTAATGGGGATGTTTTCACCTTGAGAGGCAGCAAAGGAACCCATATACCATGTGCCTAATCCATATCAATTTCAATATGAATTCTAAAACTTGTGCCTAATCTATGAGATGTGATCCATTCCACTCTGAACACAATCCTAATCTGAAAACACTACTAGAAGATGGAAAACTGAATGGAAATTCATTTTTCACACCAAACTATCTATTGTAATCAAATATATTCTCTGCAAATTGAAATATTACTATTGAAAATATCAAGCTGAGGATCTTTACTAAAAAATGATTTTACTACAATAAAAAAGCATTGAAATTGAAAGGATGATTGATTCTCCAAGCTTACTACATGCAATATTACTCTAACCCATTAGATGCTCCAATTATGTAAAATAATGTTTCTAGTGAAGCCATGCAAGTATCTAAATATTTGACAACAACTTTTTTTCAACTTATCCAATCAACAAGAAAAATTTGAAACATCACAACTAAACATAATGGTTGAAACTAATTCTTGTATTCATAAATAACACAAAATCAACCATCGCTGATGACTTTAACAAGTTTGCATAAGGATCCTCTGAGCATGAATGAGTAGCTCTTGTTGATTAGCAAAAGTAGAATGTCTTTTTCATTTGTAATGGCTACTCTTTGGTCAATGATATATAGTTGATCATTCAAGGATCAAAAGGGATTAACCAACTCAATAAACTCTTCATTTATATCATCGTTATCAGAGAAACAAATTACAAATTATTGACAAATTTTAAATAGAAAGTGGCAGCTTGTATATGTAGGTCTTCATTCAACTCAACAGGAATCTCATCCTGGTTTTATAAAAAACTTAAACCAACATTTTATCCTTAATTATGTTGTTACAAATATGGGGTGTAGCTAGCATGATTTTGTTCACTATCTAGAGTTACTAGGCATGCAATTTCAAAAATCTAATTTTCACAAGTTTCTTCTTGCAACAAAAATTTAGAAACTGAATGATATGGAGAACCATTCAATTGGAAATATTCATCCCTATCTTGGTCATTTAAATCTGAAAATAATATTGGATTTCTTCCTCAAGGGAAGGAAAATGAGTCTAAAAATTAAGGTCTTGGTTTTCTTCATCTACAACCAATAAAGAAACTTCTTCATGCTAAAAAGTTTCCTGAGTATGATGGAAACCATCCTTTACTATTTCTACAAGATGAGAAGATAATTCAAACGTGGCTTCTTTTATTTATTCATCCATTAAATCTTCATCATCAATGTCAATTCCCACATATTGAATAAATATTTCAAAAGATTCACGACAATTCCCAAAAAAGTGATGAAGATTGGGAGAATTCCTTACAATTCTCATAGAAAAAGGTATGAAAACCTTTAAGATAATAAATAATAGTAGGGGGAAACCTTTCATACCAATATATTTCCTTTTCTTCTAAGGATTCCATGACCATTTTCATCAAGTAGTCTTCATGCAATTCAACCCCTAGCTTACGTGTATGCATATGAAATTTGATCAGATGCAAAGCAACATCATCTCCTTCTTGATAGTTAAATTTTGGAAAATATGTTTTCCATTATATATAAGACAAATGATTTAGAAATACATGAATGTGAGCACAATTCATAGGAGCATACCTTTTATATTGACAATCTAATTTTGGACAATAGAGTCACTAAGAAATTCTTTAAACTACTGATGCTTTAGATAGTGGAGTCGTCATGAAAACTTCGAATCGCTAGATTGTTAAAAATGGATATGCCAAGTGAATGATGTTGGTCCTGATTATGTCTAATAATTGTTCACCATTAATGATCATATCTAGACCTATGTCATTCTCTTGGGTAATTTACTTCAGACCTTCATCGCCCCGATAATGACGTAAAAATGTTATCACCTCATAATTTTCCTAGCTATGTAAGGAAAACTTGGAGGTAAAATTGAACCTATCTTGGATATCAAAAGCTAACCCTTGAAACCTAGAGAGGGATCTATCTAACAACTCAGTTACTCAATGCCACTACAGTAACTAGTTGTTGATTTAGCATGGTGGATTGATCTTGTGTAGGATAGGGTTAACATATGGAAGGGAAAAGTGACATATCTATTGGGTATGTAGTCAAACTAGCTTAAGACATAACCAAATTTAAAATCAATGTATCATAAACATACAAAGGAAAGATAGACAATTTTTTCCTAAATCATCAAGCCATGGTGAGATACAAGGTTAAAGGGAGAATAACGGTTCATTGCATAGAAGCATCCAAAAAATATGAATTCCTTTACGAATTTAGAGAGAAAGGGTGTAAGTATTTAATTACTATGAACTTAGAGCATCTAATATCAGTTTTGATTCATTTTCATTAAATAAATCACTGAAGAGAAACATTCAAATGGAAAACATATCATAGAAACAATCACTTAAGAAACACAGACCAGAAAAATCTAGCACATGGATCTCAGAGTCAATGATCAAATCTTTTCATTAAGATTTTTAAAAACATCACAATATACAATATCTTGTAACATTTAAAACCCAACCCTGATCTATTACAAATCTTGGAATCTAAAGGAAAATTACGATTGCTTTTTTCCAGGTGTAAATTAAAAAAATAGTTTTGCAAACTCTTAACAAAATCAAATAATAAATAAAAATAAAATAAAAGTTGAAGTTGGTTGAAAAAGTATCGAATACTGAGGTTTCTATTATAAATTTGACTCGAAATGCTCAATCTAATATTTGATTTTCTTCCTTGAAATATGCACCTGGATTTCACTTGTGTCTGTAGGTTTTAACCCCGTACAAAAATTACCTGCAAATGGATTCTTTAAATATGAAAATAAACAATGGAAAGAGCATACAACATAAAAAAATATATACACTGTTTTTTCCCCTAGATCCCAAAAACGTGACTACTAGATTGATTTTTCATTATATTTCTTTCAATGTCACAATACATATATATACATGTCGAAGCATCCATAAACACCAATCCATTAACCCTGGATTAGAACATAATTGTAGTTACAAAATACCATGGACAAAAAACCATCATGCCCAAAACCATCTGCAAAATCCATGCACAAAACCATAGGTAGGTCCACCCACCTAATATAGGGTCCAAAAAAAAAATTCCTAGGGCACTACCCTGGACTCCATGCAGGGGGGATACCGCCCCCCTGCATACCCCCCTTTTGACCCCCTAGTTGTGCTTGGTGCAACATACAAGTGGGGTTTTCGCCCCCCTTGTGACCCCCCTGCTATGCCTACCACATCATACATCGCTCGTGGGGTAGTCATGGAAAGAATATAACACACACCCAACAATGTCCCTATCCATTAACTACTGATTTTGTGCTCAAAATGTGGAAACATATTGACTTGGATGTCTTTTGAATCTAGAAGTTGATATTGAATACCACATGCCTTGATATGTCTCCCTATAATCTTAGGTATATACCTTCATCTGATTTCTAAAGTTAATAATGGCTCAAAATTTTGAAATGATGAGGTGTCTCATAAATTGATGACTAGGCATTTTTAAGAAGATAAATTTGGTGATATTATGAAAATATAGGTCTAATGATCCATCTGTATCTCCAAAACCATAATATATGTATAAAAAATGAGAAAGGATTTTTTAAATGATTTTGTTCCCAAAGAAAACCTATCTTTGTTTTCAAAAATTCATTTCCATTTCTTCAAAAAATGTGCCCAAAGTTATCGTCCTTTACAGGAAAAAAACAATCTTAAAAATAGAGTTTTGTTAAGAATTCCATTATAAATCTATAATACTTGGAGGTAAAATTAGCACTAGGATATTTGAGCTAATGTGTTGTTGATATTTGAAGCAAAAAACCTTATGAAAAATACAATGAGGGATAATTTTTTGTTTTTCCCAAACTTTTTCCTCTTACTTTTCTTTCTCTAGCATCTTTAGCTTCTCCTATTCCTACATGGAAAAGGATCTATTTCTAACTCTTGCATTGTCTTTTCACATTGTAGGAAAAGTAATGCCCTTCATCCTTTGTGCCCATGGAAAGACTCTTCCTACTCATGTCAACTCTAACAATGAATATCCATGGTAGTGACTAACATTCTTCCATTATACCTTATGTCAAACAATGATCCTTCTAAACCAAAAATGCTTCTCCTATCTCTAGGAAGAAAATTAGCATTTTCCTTATCAATATTAGACATATTAGAGATTAAATAAGAATTCTTATGTAAATTGTTTTCATTTATTTTTGAAATTAGATTCAGTAGAACAACATTTTACATGATAGTTAGCTTTTTCACAGACTTGGCTTACGCATGATACTATCAAGAGATATTACATTACTAGCCTTTTCAACTATGAACATTCTCACAAATCCAACTTTTAGCACATCAACTAGCACATTAGCTTCTTTCGTTCGAGTGCATTTAATTTCCATCTTCATCAATGTTTGATCTCCATTTCAACTTCGGTCTTCAATACTCCTTGTTGGCAGATTTAACTTGACCGATTGAAATGATGATAGAATATGGCTGCTATTTTGGTAGCTCCACATGTCGAATGATATGTGTCATCATGTCTATTGATTTGGTAGTTCCTCCTTTACCAACATGCAAACCATTCACTACCATTTATTTTGGTAGCAACTTCCTTTTATATTATTATAATTGGCGCTACCAAATTAAATGGAAGCGCACATAAAAATTTGATAGAACCTAGATCTTAGGCCCCCAATTGAGCTAACCTTAGAACTTTAAATGTGATAACATCTAGCTCCAATGTCGATACTATCACCTTGAGAGGCAAAAAGGAACCTGTAGACTAGGTTCCTAATCCATATCAATCTCAATATGAACTCTGAAACTTGTGCCTAATATGTGGGATGTGATCCATTCCACTCTGAGCATAAACTTGATCTAAAAATACTAATACAATATGGAAAATAGAAATTAAATTCAATTGTTCACACCAAACTATCTATTATAATCAAATCCATTCTCTGTAAAATGGAAATAACGCTATTGAAAATATCATTCTAAATATCATTAGTGAAAACTAATTTTACTACAATATGAAATCACACTGATGCTGAAAGGATGCTTGATTCTCCAAACCTATTAAATTCAATCTTACTCTAACCCATTGCCTGCTCTAGCCAGGTAAAATCATGTTTTGTGTGGAGCTACGCATGTCTATATATATATATTTGAAAACAATCAAATTTCAACTTCTCCAATCAATAAGAAAAATTTGAAACGTGACAACTGAACATAACAACTGAAACTAATACTTGTATTCATAAATAACACAAAATAGACCTTCATTGATGTCTTTAACAAGTTTGCATAAGGATCCTCTATAGCATGAATAAGTAGCTCCTTTTTTATTAACAAAATTAGAATGAAAATTTTCATTTGTAATGGCTACTCCTTCTTCAATGATATATAGTTGATCATTGTCAGATGAAAAGGGATCAACCAACTCAATATACCATTCATTTATATCATCCTTATTAGAGAAAAAGTTTGTGTATTCTTGAAAATTTTCAAATAGAACATTCGTAACTTGTATATATAGTTCTTCATTCAACTAAATAGAAATCTCATCCTCATTGTATAAAGAAATTAAAACAACATTTTCTCCTTCATTATCCTATAATTTTCAAATGTGGGGTGTAACTGTCATGAATTGAATCACTATCTAGAGTTTCCAGGCATGCAATTTCAAAACTCTGATTTTCACAAGTTTCTTCTTGCAACAAAAAATCAGAAAATGAATGATATAAAGAACAATTAAATTGGAAATATTATTCCCTATATTTTTCATTTAAAATTTGAAAATACTATTGGATTTCTTCCTCAAGAGAAGGAAAATGAGTGTAAAAATTAGGGCCTTGATTTCCTTCATATACCACAAAAAAAACTACTTCATGCTGAAATTTTTCTTGAGTATGATGAAAACCATCCTCTACTATTTCCTCTTGATAAAAGGATAATTAATATTTTTCTTCTTTAATTTCTTCATCCATTAAATCCTCATCATAAATGTGAATTCCCGCATATTTAATAAATCTTTCAAAAGATTAATAACAATTCCCAAAAAGTGATGAAGATTGGGAGAAGTCCTTATAATTTTCATAGAAAACAATATGAAAATATTTAAGAGAATAAATATTAGCAATAGGAAACCTTTCATACCAGGGTATTTCCTTTTCTTCTAAGGTTTCTGTAAACATTTTCATTAGGTATTCCTCATGGAATTTAACCCCTAGCTTACTTGAATGCATATGAAATTTGATCAGATGCAAAGCAACATTGCCTCCTTCTTGATCTTTAAATTTTAGAAGATATGTTTTCCAATCTATACAAGGATTTTTTTTTTGAAAACCATGAATGTGAGCATGATTCATAGGAGCTTACCTTTCAAATTGAGAATTCATCTTTGGACAGTCGAAATGCCAATAAATTCTTTAAGCTATTGATTTTCAAACCGTGGAGCCGCCATGAAAAAATTGAATCTTTATATTGTTAAAAATGGAGTCACTAGGTAAATGTTACAGAGCCTTATTATGTATGATCATTGTTCACCATCAATGATCAAATCTAGACTTCTGTCATTCACCGAGGTAATTTACTTGAAGCCTTTACATCCTCGACAATGGTGCCAAAATATTATCACTTCGTAATTTTTCCAATTGTGAAACGAAAACCCAGACGTAACATTGAACCTATCTTGGAGATAAGAATCTAGGCCTTCCAACATATAGAGGTATCTCTTTAACAACTTAATTACTCAAGGTCACTATAGTAACTGGTGGTTGATTTAGCATGGTGGTTAGATGTTGTGTAGGATATGGTTTAACATTTGGAAGGGTGGAGTAAAATATCTATTAGGCATGGAGTCAAAATAGCTTAAGAATTAACCAAATTGAAAATCAATGGATCATCAACATACAAAGGAAATATATACAACTTTTTCCTAAATAATCAGGCTATGGTGAGATGCAAGGTTGAAGTGAGAAGAACAATCCACTGCATGGAAGCATCCAACAAAAATGAATTCCTTTACAAATTTTGAGAGAAAGGGTTGAAGTATTTAGCTACTATGAACTAGAGGATATAAGATCAATTCTGATTCATTTTCTTTAAATGAAATATTGAAGAGAAAAATTCAAATGGAAAACATAGGATTGAAATAATCACTTAAACACAGACCAAAAAAGATAGCACATGAATCTTAGAGTTAACGATCAAGTTTTTTGTTTAATATTTATGAAAATATCACAATATATAATAGCTTGTAACACTCAAAACCCAACACTGATCTATTACAATACCTGGAATATAAAGGAAAATTACAAGGCCTTTTTTCTAGGTGTAAAAAAAAAGGTTAGTTTTTCAAACTGCCAATAAAATTAAATAATAAATAAAACCAAAATCAAAGTTGAAGTTGGTTGCAAAATTTTCCAATAGCTCAGGTTTTTGGTGGATGTTGTTTCTATAAAGATGACTCCTTGAAATGATTGATTTGATATCTGATTTTCTACCTTGAAATATGAACCTGATTTCCACCTTTGTCCCTATCCTTTAACTATTGATTTTGTGCTCAAAATGTGGAAACTGATTGACTTGGATGTCCTTCAAATCTGGAAGTTGTTCTTGACTAAAACATGTATCAACCATCTTCCTATAATCCTTGGCATACACCTTCTTCTAAGTTATAAAGTAAATATTGGCTCAAAAGGTTGAAATGATGAGGTGCCTCATAAATTGATGATTAGGCATTTTTAAGAAAATAAATTTGACGAAAACCTGAAAAATATGGTCCAATTATCCCTTTGCATCTACAAAACAATGGTATTTTTATAAAAATTGAGAGGTTTTTTTAAATGATCCCTTCCCCAAAAAAACATCTTTTGGTTTTTTAAAATTCATTTATGGTTGTTTAGAAACCAGACCCAAAGTTACTATCTTTTACAGGAAAAAACAATTTTAAAAATATAGTTTCGTTAAGAATTACATTATAAATCTATAATACTTTAGCTAAACTTAGCACTAGTATATTCAACTAGATGCATTGTTGATATTTGAAACAAAAACCCTTATGAAAAATACAATGAGGGGAAGTGTTGGGTTTTTCCTAGACTTTGTACTTTGTACTTTTCTTTGCATTGGTAGTTTTAGATTCTATTATTCCTACCTAGAAAATGATTTCTTTATAACTTTTGTGATGTATTTTTTCATTGTACGAAAAAAATATCCTTCATGTTTGCTGATCATGGAAAGAATCTTCCTACTCATGTCAACTATAGCAATAGAGATCCATGTTAATGACCAACATTTTTCCATTAAAACTTATGTCAAACAATTATTATTATAAACCAAAAATGCTTCTGCTATCTATAAGAAGAAAATTAGCATTTCCCTTATTAACATTAGATATATTAGAGCTTAAAGAAGAATTCTTAGGTAAACCATCTTCATTTATTTTTGAAATATGATTTTGTAGAACCACAGTTTACATCATGGTTCGCTTTTTCATAGAAATGCCTTACACATGGTAATATCAAGGGCTATTAAAGTACTAGCCTTTTCAACTGTGCACATTCTTATAAATCCAACTTTTATCACATCATTTAGCACATCAACTCCTCCAATTCGAGTGCATTTAATTTCCATCTTCACCAATGTTTGATCTCAAATTCAACTGATTTAATTTGGCCAACTAAAATGATGATAAAAAATGGATTTTATTTTAGTAGTGTCACTCGTTTAATGATATGTGTGTCATGGTGTCTTCTAGTTTGGCATCACCTCTATTATCATTGTGAAAATCATTCACTACCATTTACTTTGGCAACACCTTCCTTTTACATCATTAGAATTGGTGCTGCCAAATTAAATGGCAACACACATAAAATTTTGATAGAAGCTAGATATTAGGGCACCAATTGAGCTGACCTTATAAATTTAAATGTGATAATAGAGCCTTAGCCAATATCTCAGTTTTAGTCTGAGTTAGTTGGAAATTGAGCTGACCAACAGGATCATGATGAGGACCATAGTTTGGAGTGAGTGGAGACAACCACTCAATCAAATAATTCTAGTACAGGGAAAGTTTGAGCCAAATGGGTAGAGGGTTTGATTAAGGGAGCTTAGAAGATATTTTAACCTCCTAACACCAAGAAGAATACACTCAAATACATAGGGTACATGGCTCTTTCTAGTTCATAGGGAGCAACTGCAATGGTATATAACTTGGTAGATCTGAAGATAGATCCAGGTGGACGAGGCTCTTCCAGGAAGCCCTTCCTCTCTAAGAGGGAGTGGTGATAATGTAGCAATGAGTGGCTTCTTTGAATGTTTCCATAGTAAAAGATATTAATTTGAATTCAGTCTCATAGTTTGTTGAGTTAGATTTTAGTTAACATGTGTGATGAGGACTATCACTCAGTTGTTGTCAGTTAATTTGAGTTAGATGGCTTTAAGTGAGTCGTGGACTAGTTGATGGCTAAAATTAGCTATCTAGTGGAGATAAATCTGGTGTCTGTTAGTTAATTGATCTCTAGTTCTAGAATAGAGATAGACATGCGTTTAGTTGAGTAGTTGACATTGTGTTAACTCAACTTAGTCTCATTTAATTGCAACAACTACTAAATTTATCCTTAGTAGTGTTATGTGGAATTTTGCATCTACGGATAAACACAACTTCCCTAAGTGGGTAGCTACACTTAGAATAACAAAATTAAAGAGTTTAACCTTTTCCTATAGAAGATAAATAAGACAAGGGACCTAGTTTTTATCTTTTTCTTCCCTTTGTCTCCTTTGAATAGCTCTTGTCGCTCCTTCTCGAATTGAGTCTGCTTGATCAGCACCTGCAATCATAAATAGAGGAAGAAAACTAATCAAATCAAGAAATATATCTACTATAAGAAAATGGAATCGAAATCATTTACACATATAATAATCATACATAAAGACAAGAATATGGGAAAAGGTGTAAACAACTTTATTAAGTAGAAGGAAGAGTTACAACTAAAGAAGTCTTATCCCATGCCATTCATTCAGCTTGAGTTCCATCATTCATCACACCAAAAGTAAAACACTCCGTCAGCATAACAATACTTTCTTATGATCTCAAACCTCAAACCAACAGTATCTCCTTACAATTCTTCAAAGTCTAGCCCCTGATCACTATGATGAGTGCTCAATTTATAGGGAAATGGAGGTGGTTTTGTCATAAATTGGGCATTGAATGGCTTTCCAATTTGGGAGTTAGTTTCCATGGAGGAAGGGATGAGAGGATAGGAGGTTATTTTATTCATTCGCTATCCAATTTCGAGCTCATAGGAGAGGATAAGAGGTGGGAATCTTCTAGAATGGTCTAGAATGTAGGAATATTCCCAGAACCCTATGAAGATTTCGCTCAATCTCACCCAGTGTAGGTCAAAGTGGGCCTAGGTGCTCTACAGAGTAGGCCTGAATGGGCCTAAGTGCTCTGTGGTGCATTTACCCTAACGAAGGTTGTGTTGGTCCCTCAAGGAGTCATTTCAGGATGTCTTCAGGCCAGGAAACTCTTAGGAATGATGGCATTCAATGTGATTACTTTTCTAAGGCATGTAGCAACTGAATTAGGGTTTGATGAGCCCTAAAAGTACAATTATGAATGTTGGTAGTCATGTGACCAAATAGACCTGTAATAGCTGCCCCCTAAAGCATGAATTCAAAAATGATAATGTCGAGTGATACGCTTTACGATTTGAAGAGGAGGTTCTGAAGCGAATGGTGACCTGCATCAATTACAATACGTAATATCATGATATTTTGGATTTTTCATAAATTTTTGAGGGAAGACATACCCATGCTCAGCATATAAACTTTTCATTACATGTACATAAATTACATAGTCATCTACAGATATAGACCCATGATAGGAGGACCATCTCTGTAAAGCCATCGTATAGATGATTTAGTACTCTCCTGCAAGCACAGCACAAATGGATGAAACTAGATATGGGGTCTTTTATCTTATTCAATCATTCACTCAAGTACGAGACTAACCATGTGAGTATGTGATCTAGGGTCGAACATGGGAAGACACCGTATGATTACCAACCAATGATGTAAGTTGTTAACAAGCACAAGAGAAATCACTGATAATGATAATGATCCTGAATGTACTGTAGTACATTTTGCATGGTGTGAATGCATTTTTTGATGTCGAACACCATACAAAGTCTTTAAGTCGAAGGCTAGTGATGTCAACCCATCGCCAGAAGTGAGAAACCTGCCATTGATGTATGCAAGCCTCAAGGTACTAGAAGGGTGTTTCTAAGTCAACTTCTTGGATAATGAGTTGATGTCGACAAGAAGCGACTCATCGCAGGAGGGCCTTGATGTATCCCACATCAACGATACAAAATGAGTGTAAAGATATTGGAGACAGAATGTGACTGATGACACAAGGTTCAGGAATGGCAGTCATGAAAATGAAGTTTTATGAGTATTGCAAAGGATGAATTTAACTGAGTGACTTCTCTTGAACATGTCGATGACACTGAATGAATTGGAAACATTGACCCAAAACCAAATTAATGGATGGTATGATACACCATAGGTATGATAACCATCAAGCAAATAGCCCAACCCAAGTAGTCATAGAGATGAAGTGAAAGTGTCATGTTCAAGAGCGACCTGCTACCATAAAGTGGTTTACACCTTTTCCAATTTTCCTAGTTATTGTTGACCAGTACCTCTTTATTTTTTATCAAGCTTGAGGAGAATAACATATGCTTGTTGCATAATTCCACCCTTCAGGTGAATTCATTGCTATGTGATGTTTTAACGAGTCTAGCGAAGGTGAAACTTGGCCTTGTCATGATGGAAACGTTTGTCGCTATTTGATGTTTTAAGGAGTTTAACGACAATGATAACTCAGTTCTTTTCATGTTTAGAGAGTTTGAAAAGGGACAAAAAGAAGAAACCACAAGTTATTTTTCGTATATTTGTCTCTCAAGTCTGAAAAAGTGTAAATTAATATGAGAGAGAACATATTGACCATGTATGATCAACATATTGCATTTTCGTAAATAATATACCTCAATCCGGAAAAGGGTTAAACTTATATGAAGTAGATGTCATTCCCAATCTATTAATAAGATGCAAAGGACAAGCGCTTGGCAATATTTTCATATTTAGAGAGTCTGAAAAGCACTTAAAGAGGACTCCAAGGGGGTTCCTTTTTCAATGTTTAACAAAGCTCAAAAAATAGATAAAAGTATTCTCTATGGTCAAAGATACAATTCATGATCATGCACATCAAATTTAGTAAGTCAGCTGTAAACCTGCTCAAAGAACCACCAAATGGATTAAACATGTTTCATTGGTAAAAATAGGTAAAGAATAAAGTTTATTCATTTAATGATCATGAAATAAACATAAACAAGAATTTACCATGTCATTTTCACCATTTGATATTTACCATTTAGTTTTGTGCTCTGAACCGGTTTTTTACCTTGAACTTTAGCAGCTGATTGTGAGAGATTATGTGGATCATTTCTGGTGCCGTCTGGACTAGGTAGAAGATCTACCCCTTCTCTTTCTTTTCATGTCATTCTTTTTCAGTTTCAAGAATTGTTTTTTAGGTTTTTGGGGCCTCTAGGGTTAGTGTATTTTGCCCCGGGATCAGTGCAGCCTTCCACATTGAAAACTATGCTACAAAGCACCTAAATAGAAGGTTACCTACTTTGCAGCACACTATCTCCTGACCTAGGTTGCACCAGGTGAGTTTCACAAATTTGTTTCACCTGTTTGACCCAAAATTTATCTAGTTTTTTGCATGAAATGGATCTTAACTAAGCTTATGGTTTTATTTTAGGCTTGGATCATATTAGAATGTCTATTACTTGGTGAAAAGGAGAGAATGAAGAACAAGACATGGTTTCCCTAAATGATCCGGGTACTATTGAGGCCCTCAGAAACTATGCGTTGCTAAAATACTTCAGGTTGTCTGGGATGAGGCAATAATTATAACTATTGCAGTTCTTAGTTCATGTATGGGATCCAATGGATCAGGCTTTTCACATAGGGGACAAAGTGGTCCCTATTATGATCGATGATGTTTTCTTTCTTACTGAGTTGTCGAGATGTGGTGCCCCCATTTCTCTTTCAGGATTTTCCTGTGGCGATGAATCGTTGAGGGACTACATTTGACAGTTTTTTCAACTAGGTACACAACCAAGCAAGGATGGGAAAATAAAAATTAGGGATGTATGTGATTTTCCTTTGAGAACAATCATTTTCACTATTGTAAAGGTAGCAGGTAGTGTGACACTTCATCTGGTGAATATATCATACATGCAGTATGCCCTTGAGTGCCTTGAGCCAACTGTATTCAACTGGTGTGAGGCTATACTTTATTTAATGAAAGAGCAGATGACAAAGGTAAAGAGTGGTAAGATGAAGAATTTTAGCTATGGATCGATCTTAATCACTTTTACCTTAGAGAGAATTCCATTGATTCAACCTCAGCATGTAACACTAGGTGTAGCTGGTCCTAAAGATCCACAGATGCAAAGGTGGGTCGAATTGATGGCTAGACATGTTGGTCAGTCATCAATCACATTTTCTACTGCATTATTTAGTTGGCTTCATTGACAACACATGGCCATCGAGGAGAATCCATACACAAGGATGGATTTTTGTGGAGATCCATATTTGAGTTTACCAGTGGATGCTCAATGGGGTGCTATAGGTAAATTGTTTTTGACCAATTTTTTTTTTTTTTTTTAAGTTTCTACATGTTTTTGTGCTTTTGATGTTTCCAAGACTAAACTAAAATCATTCTCATGCATACAAATGTTGGTACTGTTTGACCTATGGGACATCAATAGGAGGAAGGTGGACTAGCACAAAGAAATGTCGAGAGAGCAGTTCTCCAGGATTTGGATTTAATTGAGAAAGTGACATAGTTGCAGGATCATGTAGATGGGTTAACCATCGGTATTCCAGATCGAGGAGTTACCTATGAGGCTGCAATGCCATAATATTGGTGTTCCTATCTATTGGATGAGGCTATTGCACATGATAGCTCAAGCTATGACCTATTATCATGAACATCACTAGGTCTACTTAGGATGATTTTTGTATGCATTTTGAGTTTTGAGGTTAGATGACCAAACATGTCTTGGACACAAATTTTGTAAAAAATTTTAAAACATATATCTATTTTTACTTTCATAGTTTTTATATATTGTTATGTGAAATCCTATTCAACTAATGATGTGAATTAAAAATTTACTTTTACATATGTCGCAAATGTCTGTTTAACACATAGTTTGCTAAAGAATCAATTAATGTGTTAAAGTTTCTGGAAATATGTTGATATTGAATGTACTCAAAATGTCTTTCCAAAAGATGAACTCTAAGGAACATACGAAGAATAGTTGGGTTTCAGATGCTATAAACACTTGTAAGTTGTAGTACGATGAGTTGTGAGTCCATCCTAATGATGATTCGGCAAATGCCAGGTGAAATGGAATTAGAGAGAAGTTCGATCAATGTGCTATACTCAGCAATACTGTTCGTAGAATGACTAATACAAATCCCTTGAAAACTCACTAACTTGCCACTTGGATTGAAAATGGCCCATGCTGCAGAAGATAGGTTCTGCATACTACAACTAGCACCATCGGCATAATCAACAAATGGTTCCAAAGATTCCGACATCTGTAACAAATGAAAAGAAGATTACTAACCACATAAAAACTATAAAAGACACATTCACACACACACATGAAAATAAAGCATATATATAGTCGTTTTACTACACTCAATTAAGCATAGTATTTTTTGAGATATAGCTGGTTTCGGGGCTGCAACAATGGAAATCCATCATAATCCACCAACTCGTAGGCACCTTTTCCTAGAAAACGCATGAAAATGTAAGGGCCCATCCATAGTGGTTCAAATTTTCTTGCTCATAGTTTATGAACTTTTTGATCATAAAGCAAGACCAGTTCCCCTTATGAGAAAATGTGAGGCTTGACATTTCAGTCATATTGCGCCTTGATTTGTTTCTTATGTGGTTCATTATCTGATGCAGTTTCATGATGGCTTTCATCTATATGGATGCTTCCTAAGAAACACACTTCTTCATTAGAAGTGTTGGGTAACAGGTCAATTACAAGTTTAAGAGATGAAATTTCACATTGTATTGGCAAGATTGCTTCCAGACCATACACCAATTGAAAGGGTGTGAATCTAGTTGCATTCCTTACTGAGGTTCGGTATGCCCACAAAGCAGAGTACATGATTAAATTCCAGTTTCGTTTATGAACCCTTATCATTCTTTGAAGCATTCACTTAAGGAATTTTTTGATGGCCTCAACTTATTCATTAGCTTGCGGATAATAAGGAGTAGAACTATCATGTCAAAGTCCTAACTTGGAAGTTAACTCAGTCATCATGTGATTGCAAAAATGTGACCCATGATCTGTAGCTATAGCCTGTGGTACACCAAACCGGGCAACCACATGGTTGAAAAAGAAAAGTGCAGTCATCTCGTCACTGTTGTTTAATGTAGGCATCACCTCAGACCATTTTGTGAAATAGTTAACAACGAGTATAATGTACCCATGCTCCCTGTCTGAGTGAGGGTTACATGTCATGAATTCAATGCCCCATTTGGAAAATGGTCCAACAATGATGACGAGATGCAATGGTCCATGTGGTAATATAGCGTTACAGTCATAGATCTCACATGCAAGACAACTTCTGACAGAAATAATGTAATCTTTGAATATGGTAGGCTAGAAGTAACCAACACGAAGAATCCTCTGTGCGGTAGCATAATCAGATAAGTGTCCACCAAATGCACCTGAATGGAAATCATTCAAAACTTTCTCAGCTTCCTCATGTGCAAGGCACCTTCATAAAATCATATCGATACCATGACAATAAAGAGTGTCACCAATGATCAGATAATCTTTGGCTTGGTATCAAATCTGTCACTGTTACGAGTGAGAGGTATCGAGCCGGAAAGTTTGGGTTAGGAGATAAATCAATATATCTCCATACCATGGTTCAGATGATGAAATCAAGAATAGAGACTCATCCAGAATTGATGGTTCTGATTTTGAATCAATGGCATTCGAGGGAAGATCGCAAAGAAGCTCGGTGAAAACTAGAGATTTCTTTTATTTGGATTTGATGAATCCCAAATCAAATTCCTACAAAATGATGATCCATTTTGAGTATTTGCCCCCCAGCAATTGACGTGACAAAATATATGTCATAAGGTTGAAATTTAAAATGACAGTGGTCTTTTGGAGTAGGATATAGTGGTGAAATCTCTGTACATCTTGAACAGCATCCAAAGCTAGCTTTTTGACAAAAGAGTACTTAACTTCCATATCATTGAGATTGAGACTCAAATAATATATTGGATGTTCAATCGCATATTTTTATTGGACTAGAACCATTGCAATGGTTTTATCTGCCGTGATGAGATATATGAAATAGTCATTTTGATAATTCGGGGAATACATTAATGAGGCTCTAATCAAGGTATCTTTAAGAGCATTAAAGGAATATTGTGCAACTTGATCCCAATGGAAGGGTATCCCCATTTTCAAAATATGATTAAATCCTTTAGCTATTTCAACATAATTTGGAATGAACCTCTTTAGAAAGTTTGCCTTCCCTTGGAGTCTCTATAACTGTAGTAGATTGGAAGGTGGAGGCAAGTCAAGAATTTCCTGAACCTTAAGAGTATCAAGTCAAATTCCTTCCTTAGACACTACGAAACCAAGAAAATGACCAAAACCAACACAAAACACACATTTGTGTGGATTCAGTCATATTTTGTAGTGTCGGCACCATAAAAATATAGCTCTCAAATGCTCTAGGTGATCAGTCCGCTTTCGTGAATGAGTAGGTAAATCATCAAGCTATGGTTGAACAATGTGTTCGATGTCATGGAAGGCATAGTTCATTGCCCTCTGAAAAGTGGCCCCATTGTTCTTCAAACCAAAAATGGAGTTTCCTATAAGAAAATGTGCCCGATGGACAAATAAAAGAAGTTTTAGATTGGTCCTTTAGGCTGATATTGATCTGATTATAGCTGGAAAAGCCATCCATAAATGAAAATATTTCACATCTGGCACATTCATCAATAATCTGGTTGATAAAGGGAGTGGGATAATTGCCTTTTGGACAAGCCTGATTAACATCCCTATAATCGAAGCACACTCGTATTTTCCCTTGTTTCTTCATGATAAGAACAATATTGGAAACCCAATCAGTTGAGGAACAGGGTATATGAAACCAACATGCAAAAGTTTTTAAACTTTTGTTTTAATGGAAGCAACCTTCTTTGGACGAACAGGATGGAGGCACTGTCACACTAGTTTGACGTCAGCAAACATTTTAATTTCATATTCAACTATAATAGAGTCAATACTTGGCATCTCCTCATGTGACCATGCAAATATTTCTCGGAATTCACAAAAGAGAGCATAGTAAATATCAAGTTCTGATGGAGAACAAGATTTTCCAACATGAATGTTTTCTACAACTCTAGATTTGGTCAAAATATTGATAGAAATAGTTTCTTTGATATTTGATAAGTTTCGCTCAGAATCTACTGTATCTATAGAAACATAATTCAAAAGAAAATCAAGAACTGAAGGGTGATTAAGTTCATTTGAAAAATATTCTATCTGATATGGAAGATGGGAATGATGATGATAATCTTCCCATGGTTCTTCTTCCATCATCATTGATTGGATGATTACTTCATCAATAGAAAATATACGTGAAAAAGGATCAGAGGAAGTACCATTCTAATGAACTATATACCCATACAATTGGTCAAGATGGATTTGGGTTCACCGCGCAAGCCAAAAATATTGGTTTTTATGCAAGCTCAATGGGGCTTAGTGGCATGATTTTATTAGTACTATCAACTTCAATACTATTTGTAATCTTCCTTAAATAAGATGAAGTGGAAGATATCATGTTGAAAGTCTCAAATTTTGCAACTTCCACCATGTTTGATGGTGACAGTAGCAAAAACGTACCCATTAGGGAAGAATCTTTGAAGAGACCTACACCAATTTTTTCAAGTGATAGCGAGGGTCTGTGAACTAACAGAATGCTTCCAATAGTCTATGAACTAGAGGTGAAGAAAGCCAGTTGATCAATAATTGTGATTCTGCCTTTATGAGTGAATTCAATCATAGGAAAGTATGTTGAAGCCACAACAACCATAGCATATACCCATGGTCTTCCTAGCAAAATGTTGTAGTCAAGGGGTCTGTTAATGACCTCAACTTCAATAGTTACTTTTTCCGTCCTAGTTCAATTTTTAGACTACTCAAAATTCCACAAGGCAATGAGTTAGCTAGAAATCCATAAGTAAGCACATTCCTATGGGGCTATGACATGATAAATGTGAAAACAAAGACGTAATATGTGCGACCGTAAAAATATTTTAACGTTGTTGGTGAACATGACAAAGGCAGTGAGCCAAGTGTTTTCTAGCAATTCACTGACATAATATAAGTAGATGCCCCCTCTTTAATAATGGTTCGGTGAATAAGTTTATTCAAGGAATTTACTTGAATTAGGAATGCTAATTGTGCTAGTAACTGTGGCGTATAACCCGTTTGCGTTGAAAACCACAATATTGGAATCTATTGGATCGATTCCACCAATTGCTGACAACAAAGCCTGCTTCTAGGAGGGACAATTCTGAAGCACCTCAAGTGTCGACATAGCAGAAGGTGACTGAGCCAAATCTTCTACTATGTTATAGTTCTGTGTTGCTCGATCTCGAGGGTTAAATGTTGATTTATGTACAACTCCCTTAGGCAGTTTTATTGTTAACTTTGGTGTAATAGGTGATGGAATAGTTAGAGATGAAGTCGAAGTTGAAGGATTAGGTTGATTAGTGGCCTGGTTATTCAATGACGATAGTTAGTTTCAATAATATTTATTTTGTGTAGTCACTATAACATCATTTTTTGGCTTAGTTGTGGATAGCATAAGCACTAATGAAGTGGAAGCATGATCTGTAGCAACCATATGTGTCTTCGGGTTCGAAAAAGAATCAGTCAACACTGCGGATGTACTAGAAGTCTTAAGAAGTTTTGAGAGTTCATAGTGGTGAGGAAAATATTGCATAAAGTGCTCATATTTATAGATTAAACATGGGTAATGAGGTTTCCTATCCGTAGGAGAGGAATCAGATGATTTCTCTTGAGGGGGATTATTTTGTTTCTTCTTGTTTTTCCCCTTCTTCTTGCTTCCTGGTTGCTTTTCATTCTTGTCTTTGTCAAATGACATGGAATTAATTTTGGAAGCAAGAGTGTTATCAAATGCATTTGAAGCTTGATTGGAAATGGAAAGTGTTTGACCAGATGGTCTATGGTCGAAGAACCAATCACACTGTCACTACCATGAGAGTCCTTAATCAATGGTGGTGAAGGAATAGTATAATCTAGTTTGGGTGCATTCGGGATCTTGTCATAGAGCATACCAGACTCTGTATAAATCAAGTCCAAATAATGGTCATGAGAAATTACTTTCTCTTCAATAACAACTCCACCTTTCGCCACATCTTTATTGATAGATGGCAACAAGGATTTTTATAAACCAATCAGCTAAAAGTTGATCAGGAACATAAGTTTTGACCATTCGACGACGACGATGCCACTCATGAATATGATAAGAGATATGAGTAGTAGTAGTCTATTTAAAGTTGGTCAATAGTTCATTAATATGATTAGAGATATGAGATAGGTAACTAGAAGTGGGTTAAAAATGTGGTAGCTAAGGATGTAAAGTTATCAAAAGAAGATCGTGGTAACTCAATGTACCACTTCATGGCCGGACCAGTAAGTGTTCTCTGGAAAAGATGTAGTCTAATTGAATCATCTTTTAGGGAGTTTGATGGACACCATAAATGAAAATTCATGACATGGTTGGATGGGTTGTCTCAAGAGTTTCCATTGAATTTCAGAATATCGGAAGGTAATTTATGAGGAATCACCAACCACCAAGGTGCATAAATAATTGGGTCATTGGTAAGCGATTTAGATATGGTAATTCAAGTGTTGCAACAAAATGCAACTTTTTATTGAGGTCAGGTTGAGCATAACCAGGGTAAGATGGAATTGCCTAGGCAATAGGCCTTTGCATACTAGCATAAGGCATTTGTTGTTGGTAACCTTGATAGGGGTAAGTTTGTTGAGCAAATCCAGTGTAAGGTGGTTGTTGAGCATCAGGATAAATTTGTTGTTGTCTAAACCGAGCATAGTCTTGTTGACCAGGACCTGGGTAAACTTTTTGTTGACCAAACCTAGCGTAGGCTTATTGACCAACTCCAGGATAAGTTTGGTATTGTTGGAATTGATGTTGTTGATACTGTGGTTTCCATGGTTGTTGATTTAACAGTTGTTTCCCACCAATATAATCTTGACCAAGTTGTGAATAAACTAAACTAGTGTAAGTCCGAGTCATTCCAGTAAAAGGTAAACTGGCCTGAGGTTGTTGGACTCCAGGCACAAATGGTTGTTGTAAAATTGCCTGAGAAGGCTGAATCTGTAAACCTGAAACTTGGGGATCTGAGGTTGAAGGACCAGCTTGCAAAGGTTGAGATACAACTAACTGAGCTTGCAACTGTGGTAAAGTTGTAACAATAGGCGTAGTAGGTATGGATGAGACAGATTGCATAGGTTGTGATGGATACACAAGCCTTGGTTGAACGAGAATTATTGGCTGCCACTGAAAAACAATCATTCCAAGCTAACCTAAAGATGACGGTATACTTCCATATGGTTTCCCCCATAAAATGGAGGATAAGGATATTTTGCATATTGTTCTCTGTATGGGGGTAATCTAGTGTAAAGCAGATACATTGGATGGTAACCAGATGAACCAGCTTGATATTGAATTGATGGGTCAAGCTGTTTAGTTTCCGTTAATGAAGAACTAGATAAAATTCTTGTAAAGGACATGAGTGAATACCAAGGGCTAGAAGCAACACCTGAGTGGGTTCCAGATAAATATTGGTAACACACTGGGATGGATGGAACACTATACAAATGTGACTTAGGTTCCATGGTAAACATCAAAGAGGTAGCGACAGAAGATTCTACCGAAGCTGTAATAGATGGTATAGTCTGAGATGTTGACTCTACCATAGTAAAATGTCCTAATAAATTTCCTAACGAATCAATGGGTGTCTGAAAGTAATCAAGATCAAAAGGAGCAGTAAGATGAGGAGTATGAAGATAAATATAAGTTCCAGGTCCAAATCAAACTAGAGTTTTGGGTGTTTCTTCCTCAGGTTCCTCTTCAATCGAAATCAAACCAAGTGGAATGATTTCACCGTTAGGTCCATAATAGATTTCCAGTATTTGTTCCTGAGGTAAAAGGGAAGTCTCGACAATTACGAATGTCTGAGGATGAACCGATCGATCATCTTCTAGTATGGTAACAACTTCTAATTGTTCAACTTCAAGATCCAAGTGTTCTAGTAAAAGAACAACAGGTTCAGGTTGGGCTTCTTGAACAACTTCTAGTTCAAAAGTAACTTCTGATTGAATGGTGATACGTTCAGGATCAACTTCTAGTTGAATAGATTCAGGTTCAGAAGTAATTTCTTGTTGAACAACTTTGGGTTGAGAATCAACTTCTTGTTTGACAACTTGGGTTACCATTTCCCTAGGTTCACTTCTAGTGTCCTCAGGTAATTATGGAGATTCCACTTCAATAACAAATGTACCAGTAATTATAGGAGTAACTGGGGTCATAGTACTTATCGGTATAGGTGTTTATGGTAATTCAAATGAAGAACTAGAAGTTTGTGACGTACTGGATTCAGTCAAATGAGACCGCATTTGTTAGCTAGGTGTAGCTTCAAGAGGTAAAGGTGGTTTACTCGTTGTCCTATGCGAATGATGGGGTAAGGGTTGATGTTCCTCGATGATTGCTGATTTATTTTATTACAAAAAGAAATAAACATAAAGGGGTAAGCTAGGACAAAAGGATGACCAACCAACTATGAACTACATAATACCTCGTAGCGAACCGAGAAGTATGGGCAAGAAATATCCCCGAATGTTGTGTTCGGTGTATCACAATGTACAAGGCGGCTGAATCGATTACCTAAGGATGGATAGAAACCTAATGTAGTCCTCCCATGTATACTCGAAAGTACGTGGAGGCCCAATCCATGTTAGCGATGTCTAATGTGAAACTGGACAGTTAGAGCATTCCTTTATACTTTACATATTGTAATACCACCATATATACTCGAAGGTACATGGACGAGATACAATATACTCACGTACGTGGAATGAGGTATCACACTCGGAATGTATCACAAACAAGTTACTGATAGCTGCTATGTTTTATAATGCCAGAACACATCTCTAGCCTAGAACCTATAAATGTTTTGCGTAGGGGTGATTTTAGGGGCGAATGTTCGCCCTTTGGAAAAATTAAGGGGTTTTAAATTTTTAGTGGGCGAATATTTTGTATCATAGTACATTTTTACAAATCACCTCAAATAGCCCACCTTATTTTAAGGGAGAGGGTAAAAAAGGTAAATTTAGCCCTTGAAATTAGGAGTTACAACCTTCCATTCGACCATTTTCAGGAATAATTTTTATTTAAGTGAATGCTATGGGCCAAAGGCCCCAATACCATATTTATAAAAGAGGTATGGTAAATTAATAAAAATATAAATGAATGAGAGGTATGGTAAATAAATAAAGAATTTTTTATATTTACTCCATAAGTCAGTGTATATACATGCAAGGGTGTAAACAAATAAAAATACAAGTAAAGTGGAGGTATGGTAAATAAATAAAACGTCTTTTTATACTTACTCAAAAGGTATGGTAAATAAATAAAAATATAAATAAACTAGACGCATGGTAAATAAGTAAAACCTCTTTTTATATTTAGTCCATAACCCTCATTCTATTTATGAAGGCTCAAGAAAGAGGTTTTATTTAAGTGAATCCTATGGGCCAAATACCATATTTGTAAAAGAGGTATGGTAAATTAATAAAAATATAAATAAGCGAGAGGTATGGTAAACAAATAAAACATTTTTTTATATTTACTCCATAAGTCACCTTGTATTTATGAATGTTATGGTAA
>APFE031165814.1:152478-172567 GCA_000404065.3 Pinus taeda | reverse complement strand
AAACTATGGGCAAAATACTATGGGACAAATACCATGGACTAGATTGTTATTAATACCATGCAAAAAAACATTATTAACCCTAATATTAGTATTAATAAAAATAAAAATGGCACATGGTATTTGACCCATGGTATTCACCAAAATGGCACATGGTATTGACCCATGGTATTCACTTGGAATGTAGCCTATTTAAATGGGGGAATTAAACCAGAATAGATCCATCTTTACTCTGGATCTACTAACCCCGAGAGGTATCAAATATCGTGATATGCAAACTAGCATAGAGTGAAAAAATATTTGATCCAATCAAGAGTAAAAATGGATGTTGTAATTTAATGTATGCTAAACATTTTAGCTTGGTTAAAATAAAAATAAAACAAAAATCAACTATTAATTTTATTAATTTTTATAAATTACTATTAAGCTCCAGGTTTATGATAACCCATGGTATTGACCCATGGTATTCATGTGAGCATAGACTATTTAAAGGGGAAATTCTATCTTAGATCCATCTTAATTCTGGGTCTACAAGTGCTCAGAGGGATAAATAGATTTCATCCCCCTAAGAGTGGTATATGTGGAGTTAAGATGGATATAGGTTGGTTTTATGATAATGAAGATATTAAATAGACTTAGGAAATTATATTGTAAAAACATCTTAAGGTGAATGGTTAAAGCATAGACATTGGACAAGTATATTTGTATACTTATGTTTTAAACTGAAACAAATCCAGGGCTAAAAGGAATGGATTGATTGCACTAGTCATCCTTCTATAACTTTCCAACATATGCTGGAGTAAACAGATTGTAATTTGGGTAATTTTTCTAATTGCAAACGGGAACATACTTGTGTATTGGCAGGGTGGTTACGAGGTCCCTAGAAGTGGAGTAAACAGATTGTAATTTGGGTAATTTTCTAATTGCAAACACGAACATACTTGTGTATTGGCAGGGTGGTTATGAGGTCCCTAGAAGTGATGAATTTGAATTTTTCTTGGTTTTATATATAGTATTAGGCTTTTTCTCATGCTTTCTGTGAATGGCACGGGTGAATTTTATCTTACACCCGCTAGGTTATCGATATGTAATTTCGGTAATTTTGATTTCAAAAGATATTTTAAAGAAATGCAATGATTTCATTTGTGTATTCAATAAACAAAAGATTTTATAATTGAGTAAAATATTCGCCATGCCTGGTGAGAGATTCGCCAAAAAATTATATATATGCATATCATATTATTGATAAAATCGCCTTCCATTTTTCCTATATACCATGGAGATTCGCCCATTTATTATACATGTAAATTTAAGGGGGCTTCTTAAAATTTTCCGTGGTTTTGCATTAGGTGACAATGCTCCATTAGGTTAATTGAGATTAATTTTAAGTTTTTCTTGCTTAAGAATTTGCCTTTCAATTTCACCACGTGATTTTTTCTGAAATTCCTAGAATGAAACTAATATGATAAGCATTCTTTTCATTCAATTTGAACAATGAAAACCTTAGCTAATAGGGACAGAGAAATCAAATTCTTTTAATCAAAGAGCATAGAGCACATCTAATGCGATTTCCCTAAACTATTCCTACAAGCGCACAGAATACCTCTAATTGCATAATGCAAGTTTTTCTTTTCAATTCCCTTAATGTTGAGATGAACAAAAGGAAACTAATGCACATATAATCAATCAATCTTTTTGCAAGAAACAAAGAATTTACGACAACTCCTTTTTGAAAGAAATGAATACTTTTACGACACTTTCCTTTCAGCAAAGATTAATCGACTATAAGCTAACTTTGACAATGAATTGATAATGATAATTAAATCACTTAAGAAACACCAAATAATCAAGGCCAAAGTAGGGCTAGGAAAGGAAACACAAATTGATTTCAGAGACACAACAATCATTGATGTTTCAGCAAGCAAAAACAGAAGGAAATTTGGAAAAAACCAAGCCAAAGGTGGCATTTTTGACCTAAGAAGGATCAACGCAGACCTAAATGGGAGACAGTGCACTTCAGAGAACTGTCATCAAGCCAAAGGTGCTCTGCATTGCACTGTGTCTAGACCAAGCCCACGCTGGTGCCAAAGAGGCCATTCAAGGGACATTCAAGCACAATTTTTTACCATAAAACACTTCAAAAAGGCTGAAATAAGATCAATGGAGGCAAGTAAAGTCTACTAAGGCTTACTAGGATGAAGATAAACTACCTAGAATGATGATCATTCCCCATAATGGTCGCCAATTTGTTATGTGGAATTTTGCATCTACATATAAACGTAACTTCCCTAAGTGGGTAGCTACACCTAGGACACCATAATTAAAGAGTTTAACCTTTTCCTATAGAAGATAAATAAGATAAGGGACCTACTTGTTATCTTTTGCTTCCCTTTGTCTCCTTTTAATAGCTCTCGTTTCTCCTTCTCAAACTAAATCTGCTCGATCATTACATGCAATCATAAATAGAGGACAAAAACCAATCAAAGCAAAAGATATATCTACTATAAACAAATGGAATCGAAAGCATTTACACAAATAATCATCATACATAAAGACAAGAATCTGGGAAAAAGGTGTAAACAACTTTATTAAGTAGAAGGAAGAGTTACAACCAAAGAAGTCTGGTCCCATGTCACTCATCCAACTTGAGTTCCATCATTCATCACACCAAAAGAACAACACTTCGTCATCATAACAATACTTTCTTATGATCTCAAACCTCAAACAACCAATATCTCCTTACAATTATTCAAAATCCATCCCCTGATCACTATGATGAGTGCTCAATTTATAGGGAAATGGAGGTGGTTTTGTCATAAATTGGGCATTGAATGGCTTTCCAATTTGGGAGTTAGTTTCCATGGAGGAAGGGATGAGAGGATAGGAGGTTATTTGACTCATTCCCTATCCAATTTTGAGCTCATAGGAGAGGATAAGAGGTAGGAATCTTCTAGAATAGTCTAGAATGTAGGAATATTCCCAGAACTTGTTGTGGCCACAACCACCACCCTATTAAAACTTGCCCTGGTAGCAATTTTGAATGGGTCCCCATAGAAGTTTAATCTTCCACCTCTTCGAATGATCCATTTTATCCTAGAGACTTTAACTCATTGCCAAGTCAAATATTCAATTTCTAAATGGCCAAAATCCCCTTGAATAAATCCCTATCGCATGGTTCATTTGTGACCCAATCTTGCCTTTCATTCACATCATTCATCAATATTTTTCTCAATCATCATAATCATTCATGGAACATTTATACTTGCACATATAATCACCCATATCGTTACTATGGTCATTTGTGCACTCAACATCGCAAAAACCCCCATCTCATCATTATTCCCGTTGTCACCTTTCATAAGCGGAAATGCTCAAAGCATGCATAAATCCTTTTTTGGGGCCTATCGCAATTAACACAATGTATTCATGGCTTCTGGACCCAACAAGATTTATTAACCCAAATGCATATATTTTGGGTCCGAAGCCCTATTGCGCATCGCATATCAGCAGAGCCCGGGCCTCATGTGAAATACGTGCAGTGATATGGCAAACCTGTCGAACCTTTCAAATTTGATATATATGTATATAATAATATATATCTTATATAATATATATTATTATATATATATATATATATATATATATATTTATACTATGTATATGTATTTTCAAGTCAGAAGCCCCATCACTTATCACTATCAGTGAGATCCTGGGCTTTTATATAAGGTACTCCACTGTCTTATAAACCCATCGATGATTATGAACTTGGGCATGTATTATTTCAAGTCTCGCCTTACGGCCAGACGCGGTTTCCCGTCTAATCTTCTGTCTTGTGAAAAATGTTAAGTTTTGGGGCTTTTCAAAGAAAATCGTACACGGTGGCCCAACGAGCCTATCGAATAGACATATGATGTAGGTTCGAGCCCCTTTACTTATAGAAATATATATATATTATATATATAATATTATATATATATATATTATATATATATATATATATATATATATATTATATATATAATATTATATAATACTTCTGTAAATATCTGTGTGTGTGTTGTGTGTGGTTGTGTGTGTATGTATGTATATATACAACGCGCCTTGCTAACCTGACATGCCGGCATTATCAACTGTAATCTATATTCATTTCGGGTCTGGCTCCCCAATCGCATATCGCATACCGGCGGAACCCGGGCCTTATACACAATACGCACTGTGATATGCTGGACCCGACAATGTTTATAGGCCCTGATATATAAAATTCGAGGTCCGGCCTGAATGATCGGGGTGGGATTTTCTTTGTTTTTCCATGTTTTCCAAATTTTCTGAAATATCAAAGGGATCAGATTTTTAGTATAGAAGGTAGGCTTGGGTAGTCCCGATAGTGTAATTACACATCAGGGAAATGAAAAGCATGGATACTACGACCCGCGGAAGGGCCGATGCCCGATTGCAATTATGTGAGGCCCTCGAAAGCGGTGCCAAGCCTATGGATTAAGTAGAAAATTGTGTATTACATGTATTTTTGCTCGTAAATCCCTTTTATTTCACTCTTGTTCCTGTGGTGTTGAATGAAAGCATTATTTGTATTTTGTGAGCATGTTTGATAGATTCATCGCAATCATTTCTAGTATCAATCATTTTTGCAGGTAAATTCAAGCAGACCCAATAACAAAGAAAAGTGATGCGTGTCAAGATGACACCTCTGCACCACTAGTGTCGAGGTGCCAAAGACGCAGTCTGCAGAAAGGGATATGGACTGTTGTAATGCATGATGAAGGCTCGCTCTGTGTCAAGGGAAGCACAACGCCAACCCCTCAAGATGTCATTCCTTCCAAAAACACCTCAAAGTGGGCCAAATGTGCGTATGATGAGAGAATCTTCTTTAGTTTCCTTCAAAGAAAAGACAGAGAATGATAGCCACCCCACACAGGTGCTAAGAAATGATGCACAGCTACCCCAAGACCTTGGCGTGTCTACAGATTCACCCACCATTCGCATTTGTATATGCTGGTCTGTGTAATGACAAGAGGGGAACTGAAAGGTAATGGAAGGAGGACGGTCATTCAGTGCTACATAAATATTACCTCTGGATAGGAGATAAGGGCTTTTGATTTTCGAGAAGAACAATGTTGCTTTATTGTGAATGAGGAGGACTGTTTTTGAGGGAATAAGGAGCCTTTGGTTTCAGACTCATTGTATTGTTTTGGATCAGAGTGTTCTTACTGGCATGAATGTAAATGTGATTTATATTTATGTATATTGATGACTTACAGTTCACTATTAGTGTTGTTAAATTGAATGTGATTCAGTTTCATGGTTAACTTGTGAATGGTCTCTTATTTGAAACTAAATTAAACATCAATTGCAGTTTTAATTCCATAGAAGAATTTGGATTCCTATATGAGTGATTCGATTGCAATTTAGCTTTAATACAGTCTTGTCCAGCTGTGAATTCAGTGATTGATTCAATCGGGCTCGAATCAATGCATGATGTTTAACCTTCTTTATAATGCTCCTACTAAACATATATATGATGTTTAAACCTATGTATAATGCTCTTGTAGGACAGATTAGAGTAGCTAGGACTGGATTAGAGTAGTTAGAAGTAGTATAGATAGGATTTAATACATAGAAGTTAGTTGTTTCACTTTATTGATTTAATTGAAGTCCTCCTCCTAGAAGCAATCTTTTGACATGTTCAAGTGGTTTACGAGGTCCCTTAAAACTCATCCGAGCTCGCTAATCCAAATGAAAGTAGGTTTAATTGGGGCTCGTGATCGAGTTAGTCCCCCTTGTTGGCATAGTGCACATTAGCCAAGTCAACAAATTTGTGCTAGAAGAAGTGCCGGAACTGCCCTGTCTAGCTTTTCAAGATTTCATCTATAAGTGCCACCCATGGATTCAAAAGGATTAATGTATGGATCGTAAAGGTCAGAGAGATCCTACCACACATTTGAAAGAGCCTCATTTTGAAAAAACAAAGACCCCTGTAAGTCCTGTTGTTGGGTCACCCAAGGAAGAGAGACTGTGGGAATATCATGTCACTCAAGAACAACCTATTAGAGCAATTACTCGAGCTTATGCTCATTTCCTCTCTCAACTTCCCATCTTTCACTCCTTACCTCCAACAACTAAGAGAAAGCCAAGGATCTTTACCCTGAGTGAATATACATTAGTAGCCACTTCTCTCGAAGACATTTTGCTAGAATCCTTGCCCAGTATCGACATCCCTTGGGCATAAATTCCTGAGGATTCCCCCTTTAGAGGTAACTCCTGACTTTATTTTTAGAATACTAATAGAGAAGCCTCCAACCAAAACTTCCCTAGCCATAGTATGGCCAACGTTCCCCCTCCAGGTGGGAATCAACCTCCACCTCCTCCTCCGGGTGGGAATCAACCCCCACCTCCTCCAGAAGCACTCCCTCCCTGGCTTGGATAGGATGTTGTAGCAGTACCCAGGCAACAACATCCCTTACCCAAAAATATAGAAAGAGTGTTACCTAATTTTTACCCTAAGCGGGGAGATACCATTGATAACCATATTCACTCTTTCTTCTTAGCCTTGTGTAGGTTGGGGGTCACCAATGAAGATGTGGTGTGCTGCCTATTCTCTTTTACTTTGAGTGGTATAGCCTGCACATGGTATTTCAGCTTGAGAGTAGCGTCAATCACCTCTTGGGATGCTTTTGAGCAGGCCTTTTTAGACAAGTTTGGTGATGAAAAAACACCTGTGGCCTTAGTTTTAGAACTATCCCATATGAAAATGGAAGCCAAGGAGAAGGTTAAGGATTTTAACATCTGGTTCAACACCTTTTTCAATAGGATCCTAGCCACCACTAGACCTACTGAAGAGGTGCTAATGGAATTCTATATCTCTACTCTGCCTGTCCCTATGGCTATGTGGGTTAAAAGGATTAATGTACAAACCTTACAAGGTGCTATCGATGAAGTGGTGAAAGTTGAAAATGAAATGATCAACCTCACAGCATGCCACCCTCAATGAGAGAAAAGAAAGCCTCTCAGACATCCAAGAAGAATAATGGAATTGATAACAAAGGTGCTGAAACTAAAGAAAAGGGCACCATGGATGTGGAAGGGTTGCATTGAATCATTAAGAAACTTACAAACACAGTCATTGATATGAAAAGGAATCATGGAGAGAGTACTAGTGGTAATGGAGGAGACTATAACAATAGAAAGCCCTTCAAGCCTTTCTATTGTAAGAAAATAGAGGGTGGTCATGGCCAACTTGCATTGCCTGCTCCACCTAATGAGGGGGCTTTAAACATAGAAGAGTTGGCTCTTATTGGATCTCTCCTTAACAAAGAAAAACTTGTACTAGAGCTCGATCCAGAACAAGAAGATGAGGAAGGATACCAAGTAGAAGAACCCTCAGAGGAGGAAACTTCGATTAATGTGTTGTGTGATTTCCATAGTGATGAGAATGATGAAAAAGGAGATAACATTGTAGAAATCAACGCTAATGAAATCCGCATGTGAAGTAAAGGACCATTTCCAGATACGACAAAGCCCTTAGACCAAACAAAGCAAGATTTCACCCTGTGAAGGCATCCGCTCCTAGAGTTCCTATCGAGAATAGTAGACTTGGCGGTCAATCCAAGAATGCCCCTGTTGCAAGTCACCTAGAGAAAGAAAATGCATCTCCCACTGCAACAAAGGCTACTCAAGATGGTAAACTCCCATCTAAGAATGGAAAAACAGGTATGTTTACTCTGCCATATCCCATTTATAACATTGATTACAATATTGTGGATGATCTCAAGAAGTCTAGGGCTAATATCACATATTTTGACTTGCTGAAATTAACATAGTAAAGAGATTTGTTGTTGAAAGCTATGAATGAGCGGAACTGCAAAACCCCCACCACCTTAAGCACCCAAACCAAGAAGCCAATGTCCAAACCTATTAGTACAATTAGCGCATCCCAAATACCATCAGCTATGGAGGCCACATTATCTAAAATGAATCAAAAGCCCCAAGATGTCAGTGCAACCATGATAGGGAGGAAATCAAAATCTATGACTCCACCCTTCCTTATCACATTTGAAATATTCAACATGAATGTGCATAATTGCTTGGTAGACTCTAGCACCTCATCCATTGTTATGCCTCATGCTGTTGCTAAGAGACTTCAGGTAATACCTGATAAAACTGAAACTCAAATTATGTAGTTGGACAGAACGAATGAGAGAGTTATTGGGGAGTTGAAATATGTGTTGATTTGGATGGCTACCAAGCCTCAATACACTCAAGTCATTGATATAGTGGTAGTGGATATACCCGAGACTTATGGGATGTTTCTTAGTAGGGACTGGTCATCAAATCGAAATGGATATTTCTTAATTGATTGGTCCCATCTTTTGTTGCCTTAGAGGGTAAAAAGTGATATGATGAGAATGGACCGAGAAAGATACATGAAGTACGTGGTAATGGAATGAAACAGCCCCAATGAACCTGTAATGTTCTATAACTCTATCCTTGGGAATTACAGTTCCGATGTTTATGCCACAAAAACCTATTTCATGGAGTGCCATGCAGAAATAGTCAAGGAGGCTTTGACAAATGCATAGTTGGAAGAAATAATTAAACACCCCCATAATCCAACTGATGAATTACCTTGTATTGTACTAGATGATAGGACTAATTTCAGAGGAATTGGTTCTTTTAGCATAAAATTAGAGTTTATTTTCATGACACTTCACTTTTATGACTCTAGTTGTCTTGAAAGTGCAGGCGTTGGGAGCATTTTCATTGGCCCACTAGGGATCCAATGCCTGATGGCCTACCGGTTGGAATGCACGCTTGCTGAAAGGCCTGAGAAGAGCCATTGAAAGGAATATAAAAAATCTCAGAGTTTTTGATGACCCACAAATAACGGTGAACCAGGTAAAGAAAAATATACACTACAGTCTGCCACACCTAGTGAGGTACCAACATGAGGTATGGAGTTTAATTAGCAATTTTGATTCTTTCAATGTCACATACATACCTCAAAAGTATAACCACAATGCCAATCTGATGGTTGCTATGGCTGTGAAATGTTTTCCTAATCTTAATTTAAACAAGAATAAATTTCATGTTGAATTGATTTTCAGATCATCTGTAACTGATAACATCTCAAATTGGTAGGTGCTCGAAGGTGATAATCAAATTCATGAGTTCTTGCATTGCAATAGAACACTCAGAAACAAAACCATTAACAAAAGGGATCTTGACAAACTTATAAACAAACGTGAAGACGAGGTGATATTTTTCATTGAGAAATTTATGTACTTTTCATCTCTCATGAGCGAGCCAACAAGTAAGCACACAATATTACAACACTCATGGCTAAGCCCATTCCAAGTTGTGGAAAAATTTGGTCATGGAATTTACAGATTGAAAACCTTACAGGGAGAAACTGAAAAACACCCTCTTAATGGCCAACATCTCAAGAGACACTTCTAGTAACCACCAAATGGTGGTTACTTCCTAAGTAGGTCAGAATCCATTTTCATTTTTGTTGTTAGTTTAGTTAGCTTTCTGTCCTTCCCTTTCTTTTTTTAATGCGAGTTCATTTTCTTCTTGTTTTCAATTTCAACCTTTTTCAACCATCTGATTTCTGTCCTCCAGCCTTGTTTTCACCTCTCAAACCTCTTTAGGTTGCTTTCATTTCCTTCCTTCGGCTTTTACACCCCTTACTAACTTTCTCATTAGGCTTCTAATCATAAATCCATCATTACCTTGCAATCAAACAGACTTTCAATCATCCCATGAGAACTTGAAAATAAGTTGTAGAGTTCAAACAAAGCCACTCATTGGCATCTGTCAAGAGTTGGGTGAGATCTGTTGATAACCTAAATATCTGGAGCATGTAGGGGCATCTTCATAAAACAATAATGTGTAACTACATCTGGATTGGCATGGAGGGACACTACATTTTGAATAAATCCCACTCAAACCTAGCATATACTTTCCTATAAGGTTTACAGTCATTCTCCATTAAATTGTCCAATACCTGTTACTCACAAGTAAACCTCCTTTCATGGGCTAAGATCATTGTCATATACCCTATGGAAAATCCAATTGTGTTGTAGTCCTTGTGCTCGAAACTGGAAGGACTTATCTAAAAGGAAATGAAATGTCAAGTCATTATGCCAATCTGGAAAGGCAGGTTGTTTGGAAGCCCATTAGAGTAAGGACTGTTGTTGGGCTTAGAGTACCAGTTGACACAACAAGCCCAAACTTACTTAAGTTGTTTAAAAATATGGCATGACCCATGATTTCCCCCCACTCAACCAGTGAAAATATAGGACTAAAATTCTCATATAAAGTGCAAGATAAACATGTCTACATCAAGTTTGACAAGCAATAAAGAGTTGAGGTACACACCTAAACAGGTATGGACAGACCAGTGATAGCCCCAAAAGGATTTTTGAAAGTGCGAAATAGGTAAAGGAAGGTCAATAAACCCCATAAAATGACCATTGAAGAATACCTGTCAAAATCCTATCAGTCAGCAGAAGCTATTTGCCTTTATCCCATCTGAAGCAAGTAATGTTGAAGTGGAACCCATGCCTGTCCCTCTATATAGTTTGTATTACAAGTTTATCTTAATTCCCTGATGTGTTATTGATCCAAGGTTTATTTGGAAACAGAGATAACTGGTTTGCCCAACGGTTTGCCATTTGTTGTGGCCACAACCACTACCCTATTAAAACTTGCCCTGGTAGCAATTTTGAATAGGTCCCCCTAGAAGTTTAATCTTCCACCTCTCCAAATGATATGTTTCATCCAAAAGACTTTAACTCATTTCCAAGTCAAATCTTCAATTTCTAAATGGCAAAAATCTCCTTGAATAAGTCCTTGTCGCATGGTTCATTCGTGACCCAATCTTGCCTTTCATTCACATCTTTCATCGGGATTTTTCTCAATCATCATAATCATTCATGGCACATTTATACTTGCACATATAATCACCCCTACCCTTATTATGGCCATTTTCACACTCAACATTTCAAAAACCCCCATCTCATCATTATTCCTGTTGTGGCCTTTCATAAGCGGAAACGCTCAAAACATGCATATATCCCTTTTTGGGGTCTATCACAATTAACACAATGTATTCATGGCTTTCAGACCTGACAGGCTTTATTAACCCAAATGCATATATTTCATGTCTGGAGCCTCGTCGTGCATTGCATATCGGCAAATCCCGGGCCTCTTGCGTAATACACGTAGTGGTATGGTGGACCTGTCGAACCTTTCAAATGAGATATATATGTATTTTCAAGTCCGAAGCCCCATCGCTTATTGCTATCGGCAAGATCATGGGCTTTTATATAAGGTGCTCCACTGTCTTCCGGACCCACTGATGATTATGAACTTGGGCATGTATTATTTCAAGTCTGGCCTTACGGCCGGATGCAGGTTTTCCTGTATAATCTTATGTCTTATGAAAAATGTTAAGGTCAGGGCTTTTCAAATAAAATCGTACACGACGGACCCAGTGAGCTTATCGAATATGACGTATATATATGTCGAGTCCAAGGCCCCATCGCATATCACAATCGGCCAAGGTCCAAGGTTTATCTATATATATATATATATATATATATATATCTATATATTATATATATATATTTATATATATCTATATATATTATATATATAATATATATATATATATATATATATATATAATATATGTATGCAGCGTGCCTTGCTAACCAGACCCGCTGGCATTGTCAACCACAATCTTTATTCATTTTGGGTCCAGCTCCCCAATCGCATATCATATACTGGCAGAACCCGAGCCTTATACACAATATGCTCCATGATGTGCTAGACCTGATGATGTTTATAGGCCTCGATATATAAAATTCGAGGTTCGGCATGAGTGATCAGGGTGAAATTTTCTTTGTTTTCCAAATTTTCAGAAATATCAAAGGGATCGGGTTTTCAGTATAGAATGCAGGCCTGGGGAGTCCCGATAGTGTAATTACACATCAGGGAAATGAAAAGCATGGATACTGCGATGTGCGGAAGGGCCAATGCCCAATTGTGATTATGTGAGGCCCTCAAAAATGGTGCCAATCCTATGGATTAAGCAGGAAAATTGTGTATTACATGTATTTTTGCACTTAAATCCCTTTTATCTCACTCTTGTTCCTGTGGTGTCGAATGAAGCCATTATTTGCATTTTGTGAGCATGTTTAAGGGATTCATCACAATCATTGCTAATATCAATCATTTCTGCAGGTAAATTCAACCAGACTTGATAATGGAGAAAAGTGATGCATGTCAAGATGACACCTCTGCACCACTGGTGTCGAGGTGCTAAAGACACAGTTTGCGGAAAGGGAGATGGACCATAATAATGCATGATGAAGGCTTGCTCTATGTCAAGGGAAGCACAACATTAACCCCTCAAGGTGTCACTCCTTCCAGAAACTCCTTAAAGTGGGCTAGATGTGGGTATGATGAGAGAAACTTCTTTAGTTTCCTTCAAAGAAAAGATAGAGAATGATAGCCACCCCGCATAGGTGCTAAGAAATGATGTGCACTTTCCCCCATGTTACAATGGCATCCATCCATTTCCCCAGGAAGGAGAACACTCCACCAAGGGTGATCTCAGTGTGTCTGCAGATTCACCCACCATTCGCATTTGTATATGCTGATTTGTATAACAATTAGAGGGGAATTGAAAGGTCATGGAAGGTGGAGGGTCATTCAAGGCTGCATAAATATTACCTCTAGATAGGAGATAAGGGCTTATGATTTTCGAGAAGAACAATGTTACTTTATTGTGAGTGAGGAGGATTGTTTTTTAGTGAAGAAGGAGCCTTTAGTTTTAGACTCATTGTATTGTTTCGGATCAGAGTGTTGTTACTGGCATGAATGTAAATGTGATTTATATTTATGTATATTGGCGACTTATATTTCACTATTAATCTTGTTGAATTGAATGTGATTTAGTTTCATGGTTAACTTGTGAACCGTATCTGATTTGAAACTAAATTAAACATCAGTTGCAGTTTTAATTCCATAGAAGAATGTGGATTCCTATATGAGTGATTGGATTGCAATTTAGCTTTAATATAGTCTTGTCCAGTTGTGAATTCAGTGATTGATTCATTCGGGCTTGAATCTATGCATGATTTTTAACCTTCTTTATCACGCTCTTGCTGAACATATATATGATGTTTAAACCTCTATATCATGCTCTTGTAGGATATATTAGAGTAGTTAAAAGTAGTATAGATAGGATTCAACACATAGAGTTTAGTTGTTTCACTTTATTGATTTAATTGAAGTATTCCTCCTGGAATCAATCTTTCTACATGTTCAAGCAGTTTACGGGGTCCCTTAAAACCCGTTGGAGCTAGCCAATCCAAACGAAAGCGGGTCTAATTGGGGCTTGCAATTGGGTTAGTCCCTCTTGTTGGCATAGTGCAGATTAGCCATGTCAACAAAACCCTATGAAGATTTCGCTCAATCTTGCCCAACGCAGGTCAAAGTGGGCTTAGGTTCTCTAGAGAGTAGGCTTGAATGTGCCTAAGTGCTCTGCAGTACATTTACCCATGACCAAGGTTGCATTGGTCCCTCAAGGAGTCATTTCAGGATGCCTTCAGGCCAGGAAACTCTCAGGAATGATGGTATTCAATGTGATTACTTGTCTAGGGCATGTATCAATTGAATTAGGGTTTGATCAACCCTAAAAGTACTGATCCGAATGTTGGGAGTGATGTACCCAAATAGACTTGTAATAAGTAGGTCATGCAATTTGAATTTCCTATTGAGATTGAATGGAAGCACAAACTGTATTCATTATGGTACACAAGTTTTGTGTGTAGAGGCTTAAGAATCAAGAAGAGAAATTTCTCTTAGGAATTGCTCAAGGAAACAGGAGAAATCCCTATACTTTAGGGGCATATTTTCACTAGGAAATAGGATCTCCTAACAAGCCTTATTTTCCTAAGTGTTGGGCAAGTCTTTTAGAGAGTTGATCAGTATTGTAGGGAGCTTTAGGTTTCAATCATATTCTATGTAATAGATAAAATTTCTCAGTTGATTTAATACAAGAAAGAGGTGTTTTCCCAATTTGGATCCCCAAATAAATTTTTTGCTCTATGTGTGATTGTGTTTCTATTCATTATTTTCTTCCAAAAAATTTAGTTAGAGAAATATTGTGTTTTTTGTGATAAATTTTCTCTCATTAGGAGTTGCAAGGTTTCAAGGATTTTCTATAGTTTGGATTAAATGGCTTATTCTCTAACTCTAGCTTCCTCTTCATCTCGTATCCTTTTCAAATCATCTTCATCTATTTTCTTTTCTTCCTCTACTTTTCTTTATTCTTCAATTCTTTTCTTCTTATTTTTTTAGTTCAATTTCTTGAGCTACTATGGAAACTTCATATGTTATTTGGGCTACATCTTATCCCTCTCTCAACTTTTATTCCTATTACTTCTAATCTACTTATTGTTGATCCATTTACTCCTAGGCCAACACATTTAATTTCTTCTCAACCCCTTCTATTTTCTTATGAGGAAGATTGTAACCAATTCTTGTGATAACATATATGAAACTACAAGGTTCCAATGCTTTATTCCTCTCCCAATATATTTGACTTATATGCCCACATATTATTTCATGATATGGAATGATTCTTTACATTGGATATTGGATCATATCTATGCAATTTCAAATTCTGAGAATGGAAAAGCATCAGTATATCTAAATCTCCCTTTTGCTTCTCAATGTCTTTCAACCAATATGCTCCCAAGTTGAAAGGCATGTGCGACCAAGTAAATTTTTTGGTTCTTGAAAGTGGACTACCTACCCCTATGTAAACTTAATATTTTATTTCTTGTAGTACTAAAAATATAGGTAGTATTTTTGGAGGCCTCATTTCTGTAAAGACTCTAACAAAAGTACCATCCTACTCGACAAACTAATCACCAACTGCAGGTATTTCCTATCTTTCCCTTTTTGACATATAGGGAGAAAATTCTTTGAATAGGGATTCATACAAGGGTATTAGGAAATTATGGTAGATATATGCATATTATTGTATATAATGATCCTCCCAGAGGATTTTGTAATGGATGTGCATTGGTTCCTAATGGATCGTCCATTTCTAGTTCATGGTTGAGAATGTCATCTTAGCACAAATTTCATCTAAAGTTGAAATTCCAAGTATAATTGAGGGAATTGGCCTTCTTTGGGGTGGTGAGCATGTTTAATTTCATATTTTATAGTTCCCTATAAGAAAGGAAAATTTTAAAGACGAAAATTTATCTTAAAGGTTAGAAACCTTGTCGAATCTTAGTAATCTCTAATATGCAAAACATAAAATATAGGATGATTTGTTTCTAAAAAAATTAGAATTTTTAATGATTTTAATATACTCTAAAAAATTTTGGTAATTTTTAATGTAAAAAAAATTTATACAATAAATTTTTGGTGAACAATTTTAAGGAGAAATGGAAATTGGAAAATGTTTTTTTGGACAAAGCATGGAAAATTAGCCCATCAATGAATATTAGCCCCTAAAATTTTCCCTTCTAATATACGATGGACCCATCAATAGGTATATTATAAAGCCCATTTTTTTATCCTCTAGCCTATAATTTCCTCTTTTCTCACATTAGTTAACATATTTTTGGCTATAATGCGCTTAATAGGGAGACTAAAGGATGTTTGTCATACTTTACCACCTATTGTGGTCAATATGCAGGAAAAGAGAATTTTTGAGTGCATTTACTATGCATAGGCATGTTGGAGGTAGCTATAAGAGATGTAGGAGGCTTTTCGTGTGCATTTACTCACCTACAACTAGACTTGATCCCTAAAATCACTCACCTACAGCTTGCAGATCTACTAGCAGTCAATGCACTCTAGGAATTGTGAGGATCTAATGAGCTAGATCCATGTTTTTCAAGGTTTTGGAGGGAATAAATCCTCTTTCCAAGGAGCCTTCCCCTTATTCATTTTTTTATAAATAAACAATCCCAAGCGATCAATAGGATTCAAAGTTTTGGAGCAGAAAAGAGCTATTAAGAGCTAGGAAGTTTGAGTGTCATTTTCATTCCATGATATGCTTGAACTCTCCTTTATGTCAATGAAAAACTTACTGTTATATTTCATCTGAGTTTGTTTCATAGAGTTGAGTCCCTTTGGGTTAGGGCCCAACCCAAAGGCTCTAGTCTCTCTTTGTGTATTTTATTCATGCATTGCCTTTGATTATGATCATCTCTTGTATTACTTGATAGAAATTTACTTGCAAAAGTTTTTGGTGTAGGTCTGGATGCCACCTCTCTTGTAGGAAGTGTGGCTGAAGAATATGAATTAGAAAGAAAAAAACATGTTGTCATTTTCCTTTGTAGTTATTATACCTTAGATTAATGCTCTTTTACATACATTTTTTTTGCATACTTCGGAGTTAAATCACATTTCTATTTACGATTTTAGGGATGTAGGTCAAATGCATGTTATAAGTGTGATTGTCTTTTGATGCAATAAAATTCAACTCATCCTCCTTTTCACTTAGATTCATAAAATTAAACTCATCCTTTTTGAGTTAGTACATTTTGCTACAATTCGCTCCATACTTTGGAAATATTTTCAAGTTGCAAGGAGGATTTCCTGTTTGGTTTGTAGGTACTACTAGTCTCCTACAAGGTAAAGAAATTCATCCTACATTCCTTCCATCATCATCAACATGTTCCTCATCATCTTACAGTGCCCTCAAAACTATGGCATCAAAATTTTATTTCTGGGTCATTGAAGGACACAGTGTGCACTTTGTTTTGTGAAAGATGGGCGTCTGAGGGGTTCAAGGCTTGGAAAAAGATTCATATACCTTAATATACCCTTTTCCACTTTTAGATAACCTTTTCCACCCTCTGAATTCTCACTTATCCAATCCTATAGCAAAAAAGGAAAATCCTATAGCAAAACAGGGCAATCATGTAGCAATTTGTTGTCGTTGCGATAATGACCCTCCAAATTATTTTTGTAAATCAATTTTGGAGCCAACGTGAACTATTTTTCCAAGCTATCTTGTGTCATCATTTTGTTTTATTTTTTATTCTTAAGTTTTCTCTAAGTGTCGTATCCTCCTAAGTCAGTGTTTTCTAAGCGTCATCACATTACCTTTAGAAGTGCTTGTGTTATCTTGTCTAAAGACATATTAAGTCAAGAATTTTATTGACTTAGTAACTAGCTTTGTCTATCATGCAACACACACAAAAATAAAACAAAATTAAACAAAAGCACTCAAAAATAAAAAGTGCACTTCAAGATGACGAAGAATTTGCTCTCTTGTTGAGCACACTCGTTCGGACTGAGAAATTGTGCCCTTCTTAGAGCACACTCCTTCATGCTCAACCAATGTGCACTCACTTAAGCACAATTATTTGACAAGAAGACTTGTGCCCTTCCTAACTCATGCATGCACTTTTCTTGTTGCATGTGGGAAAACTCCTAGAAACTAGGATTCCACTTCACTTCACTAATTAATTCATTCCCTCGTCGACAAGTGGCAAGAATGCATGGAATGGATTTGCATGTGACATTCTTACAATCAACCCAGTTAATCATTATTTCTCATAGTCATTCTCATATGGGTTGGGTGCACATCTTTGGATCAAGGATGTCTTTGTTGATCTTCATTTTAGGTAACTTTTTCATGTTGCTTCTATTCATTCCCTTTGATGTTTTCGATGTCGATCTTGCTTTCCTTGCAGGAGTTTCAATTATTTTCTCTTTATTTACTAGAGTTTTAGTTAATTCTTTCTTCGACAAGCGTCAAATTCCTTTCAAAGCTTGTGACTCTTCATATTCAGTAGTTGTTCATATTTTAGTCATGATTGCAATAGAATCAATACAAACTTATAGATCTTTCCTTTCAACATTTCTATCATTCTATCTTGTTTTTGTAATTGTCCTCCAGCCATTCCAAGATAGAGCACACTTCATCATGAATAATTGTGCCCTCATTAAGTGCATGCATGAACCCTGAAGGCTTGAGTGTTTTCCCCTTTTTCTCTTCAAAATATACTCTTTCACTCTCCTTGTCCTCTTGAGTGGATGAGCACACCTGGAAGGTGTAAACCTTGGCCCGTTCATCCCTTTGGAGTGTACCCTTGCACCATCTTAGCCTCTTTTAGCACATGAGTACACCTTGAAGGCATAAATGATCTTCCTTCATGCTTCAATAGTGCACCATATTCCCTTGATGATCTCTCTCTTTTACTTGAGCGCATGAGCATACCTCAAAACCTTGAGTGGTCCTTGAACTTCCCTTTATGCTTCGGTAGTATTCCCTCCTTATTTTCATGTATATTTCTTGCTTGTACAAGAAACCATGTCTCATCATTGATAGATTTATAATCTTAGCTATGTTTGATGGATTTTTTAATATGATTTTCTAATTTATTGTTTTTAATATATAGAGTATTTCATAAAAATAATCTTTGTCACCATGAGTGTGCTTCCACATACAGGTGTTCAAGCTTCTAGTATTCTTTCACTTTCATCATATTTTGGAATGATGCCTCCCTCTACACATCTATTGGCCTCTAAATAAGCTTCAAAAGCAAGCACTAAAGAAGCGATAGAAGTCATAAATCCTATCATTCTTATTCTCATAGATACATAGTGCTTCACTGATAAGTCTATCAAGGTCACTTGGGAAGACATCAAAGACACATTCATGCAGAAAAAGTTCTCTATGAACTTGGTGTTGGCATTATGTTTCTGGTATGGCTATATGTTACAGATGTTGTACTTGATGGCAACACCCGTGGCAAGGCTCTCAATATATTGAAAATTAAGAAGTACGCAGGAGAAAAGTTCAGAAGATGCGTACCCACAGGTACACCGTGAAGGGACCGTGGCCAGACACGTAGGTCAGCCATTCAGGAGATGCATACCCCCAGTGCACTCACTTCAAGCAGAGAAGAGCACACGTGGGGTTTCTTATTTTTTATCTTTTGTATTTAGTCAACGGTATTTGTGTCATTATGGTTTTGGCTCGTGGTATTGATCCATGATTTTAGGAGGAGCTTGCCTATATAAAGCAAAGGAGATCCCTTGGCTAAGCATCTTTTTGCAAATTGAATATCTTAAGATCTGAAATATTGGGTTATTGTTTAAAAAGCTTGATTTATATGAAAGTGAAGTGGAAATCGAATCTATGAAGGGTGATCTCTCGAGCGCATAATCAGATGTGGGCATCCGACTAACTGAAGCACACTAGTGATCTGCAAATTCGGTCCTAATCAGAAGTACGCAGGTGTTTAACAGTGCCTCTGCGTGGGTACGCAGAGCAAAAACAGGGTAATGACATGGGTACACAGAGCAGAAGAAGGGTAACATTTTGGGTATGCAGAGCAGAAGAAGGGTGACTGCGTGGGTACGCTGAAGCAAAAGAAGAAGGATTGCATGGGTGCGCAGTGCAACAGTGTTTCAGGTGCACGCACACAGTAAAATTACACGGCGCGATAGTCTTTCTGAGTGCGTGACTACAGTGGCAGTACGCGGCGCGATAGTGTATCTAGGTGCGTACTGTACGCAGCGCGGTAGAAGAAGCAGTGCGTAGGCATGCAGCACAGCAGAAGGAACTCTACGGGTATATGCAGGGAAGTAGAAGGTGAAGTGCGTAGCGACGTAGGCCAGAGAAAAGAAAATTACGTATCTGTCTCATGACTTTCTGTTGACTGAATTTTTCTGTTGATAAGGTGTTCTGGGTTTAGTTCTATTTTTTTGATCTGGTTACTGCAGTTGGCTGTGAAATCTACATGTACTTGATGATCATTTGATGTTTATGAAAAGTGTTCCTTGTAAGAAAAGAAGTAGGGGGTTGTAGCTCTCTTCCAGGAGAGACTGGAAAACGAGAGAGAGTTGTAGCTCTCTGCAGGTTGCAGCCTGCGTACTGGCAAAGGAGTGCACCAGTACAAGACCATTGTAAAAGGAGTTTCTAATTTGAAAGAAGATAGAGACATATTGTAGCAGGTGGTTTTCACCCACATTGGGTTTCCACCTTATATCTGGTGTTCTTTGATGTGACTATCTGTTTTTCTTG
>APFE031165814.1:116347-146507 GCA_000404065.3 Pinus taeda | reverse complement strand
AAAGAAAAGAAGTAGGGGGTTGTAGCTCCCTTCCAGGAGAGACTGGAAAACAAGAGAGAGTTGTATCTCTCTGCAGGTTGCAGCCTGCGTACTGGTAATGGACTGCACCAGTACAAGACCATTGTAAAAGGAGTTTCTAATTTGAAAGAAGATAGAGACATATTGCAGCAGGTGGTTTTCACCCACATTAGGTTTCCACCTTATGTCTGGTGTTCTTTGATGTGACTATCTGTTTTTCTTGTTCATGCTCGTTATTTTATGGTACTGATATGCAAAAATAATTCAAAGTGTAAATAAGGAAGATTTGTTAAAAGAACCAGATAATACTGATTCACCCCCCCTCTCAGTATTATTTTCAACACTTGGAAGATTTGGAAATATACATAAATATCAAGCAGTTTAAAGTACAGAGGATTGCATGCAGGTTCTCAATCATTTGTTGTGCAGAAGTAATTAATTGGATTCTTACACAAACGAATAATTCAGATTAGGTTCTTCATAGTGAAATCAATGGTCAAATTTCATCATATTACAAAGAAGACATGCACACCTTTTATAAGATGAAAAATCCCACAGAGTATGCCAATAACAAATTTTACACTAGATGGGTTGATCTCGACATAAGTGACATCATTAAATCTTGGTGTCGAGAGTCTACTAAGTTCCAACACCACTCACCTGTAGTCTACCTAACTAAGATTCTTAGGGATCTGTATCAATATCTCATTGCTATGTGTAGTAGGTTGTATATATATGCTCAACATGGTAGTTATCCATGGAAAAGTCTTCAATTGGGCATATATACTTTCTTTTAGGTTGCAGCGTCATGTTGGGCAAGCTAAATGATCTCTAAGTTCAAATCAGGCACCATAGTTATATATTTCTACATTTTTGTTGGATGGGATATGTGCATGGTATGCATTCCCAGGAATACATTGGAACTAGATCTCATAGGATAATTTTCGAATTTACTTCCACTGCAAGCTGTTGTTAGATTTTTTTTTTATGCTGTCAACTTTACAACAAACATATTTTGTTTTGTACATAATAAAAATAAATAATAAGTAAAAAAAAGGCCCTAAACAAATTTGATTCTTTTTCATAAAAATCCCAAAAAAATTAAAAGTTTTGGGTCAGAGGTTGGATATCTAAAAGTAATTTTAAATAAAAATAAGAAAATGTTTGACCATCCGACTTTGTGACTTCCCGACCTCTCGACTAGCAAGTTGGGTCTACTACTCGACCATTCGACTACCTGACTTGAAGACAAAACCTGCCTATTGTGTAATCAGATTCGGGATGAAATAAAACAACAATAAATTAAAATAACCTGACAATCAGACCTCCTGACTGTACGACTATCCGAAAAAATATTATTTTTTATTGATTTGCGTACAATTCACTTTTTTGAATAGATTTTAAAATTCATTCATTTCATGTTTAATTGATTTTTCTGTTAAATAAACAATAAATTTCTTTGATCCTTTCACGATTCACAAAAAGAAACAGTTGGATTTATTGATGTGAAATTAATGAATAAATTAATTCAATCCTTTCTCAAATTTCTAATCAAAATTCATAACTTCTGAGAATATTTCACCTGCATGCAGTTTTCTTAAGCCTTGTTTAGAGAGAAAATTGAATTGAGAAAACACTATATCACTCACAAAATTTTTGCATAAGCGGGATGATATTATGCGTAATTCTTAATTCAATTTCAAATTTTAAATAGGAGAATTTGATGTATGCTCATTTTTTTGTTCAGATGTCATAGAATGGGAAAAAGGAAAATCTCCAACATCAAAACAACAAATGGAGCAAATTACAGGGAAAATTAAAGAAATGGAGAATCCACAATCAGAAGAGGTTAGCTTCAACCCATTCCTCATCTTAGACTCAAATTACAAGACACAAAAAATATGGATGATGAGATGGGAGGAAATTTTTGATTTCTTTCAAGAAAGAGGATGGCTACACAACACAAGATCTTCTCAAACAAAGAAGAATCAGTTTGAAGCAATAATAGCAACAAAGTTACACAAAGTAACAGTTAGAGAAAAAAAGTTTCCTTATTATGACATGGTTTCATGGATTTTCTCTGATGCTGATATTTCATCCCAAAAAATATCATACCATCGCAAAATTGACATAGCCTCTTGGAAAACTGAAGTCCTATCGGCTATCTATAAGCTCAGTCCCCCAAAAGTCCACCTTAATGTAGATTTCCTTAAGAATTTTCAAAGCATTGTCTTAAAAAATTTGGAGAGAATTATGATAGAGTGAATGAAGACTGGCTAAGGGAAGAAAATGAAGGTTTCAAGCTCAGAGAAAACAAAGAGTATCCCATAGCTATTTTTACAAAACACATAAGATTAATTATCAAAATGCTAACCATATTATATGGGGAATAAGATCGTGAGCATTGTAAAATAAAATGGATTCCAATAGTCCATAACATTTTAAATAATGGGCAACATCTAAATTGGGCCGAGATTTTGTCAAAGAATATCATATGCTCTTTAAATTTGTCATTATCATCTCCCCTGAGATATAAACACCTTTTTTGTATGTTTTCCTATTTGATATATGTTGTCATTTCCTCAGTTCCATTCCCACTCATGAAATGGAACTACCTTTCTGATCAACAATTACCCATCCAAAATTATGCTCCTATCCTATGGGAGTCAAATTTTAAATTTCGTTTTTATGATATTTTCCATTTTATTTTGATTCCTTTCTATGAAATCCTATTTGGAAAAACACCTCCCAAAGTTAGTCAAAATTTGAAAGAAGGCCTAGTGTCCATTGGTCATTGGTTTGTGGAGGAGTTATTTTCCTACATAACAATTTTTGGAAGTGATTTTGGCCCTCACCTTTTACCTCATTATATTCTTGTAAGGCTTTCTCTCAGAGAAGTTGTAAATCAAGTTATTTTAAATGGCCAGGATAAAAAGTTAAGTAAATTTCAAAAGAAAATTTGGCCTGGTTTTCCAATCAATTTTGTTGACATAAATATTAGGGACAAAAGACATGGATTTAAGGAATCCGAAGAGCTTCAATAAGTTTGGCTATATTCTCTACCTCGTTATTACTATTATCCTAATGGGATTATTAGTAGTCATTATATCATAGTCATCTGTATGAAAATATTCACACATGAGGAGCCTCCCTTTGATGATATTTACATAGATATTGATGAGTTCCAATATGTTATTGAAAGAGGAAAAATCTTAGACATTGAAACAAGAGACCAACTACAAAGTTTAGAGAAAATTTGTTTGAAATTTTCTTAAAAGAAAAAGGTCTCAATATCAACATTTATTTAGCAAAATTAAAAGATTTTGAATTCTTTCAATTTAATTTCAACGAAATCACTTCAAATCCTTCTGTTATCTATCAAAAGGAATAAAAGTTTGAAATTGAAAAAGTAGAAGATGTTGTTCTCACAGGTAAGGAAGTAGAGGACACAGTGATGGAAATTATGAAAGAGAAGATGGAAGGTACAGTAACAATATAAATAATAGAAAAGGAAAGAACAATTGAACAATAAATTATTCTGATTAATTCCCTTGAGAAAACAGAGCAAAAGAAACCAAAGACTACAATAGGTGAATAAATTTAAGTTGATGAGGAGAAAGAGATGCAAATATTTGGTGAAACTGCCACCAAGAAAAATGAGGAGACAATAGAATCTCATAGAAAGATAGATACTATTTCACCTACATCTCTTAAGACTTGAGTAATGCCCATCTCTACCAAGTCTCTTTGGGAATCGTTTCTATTCAAACTAGTTTCTGAGTTAGAGGCAATTCCAGATATAATTCCTTCTGTGACAGATTATTATTTCAATTCTCAAATGAAATTAGTCATAAGAAGAACAAATAAAATAAAACATGATTCTTGAGAGATGTGTCAGAGTTGAGCTGGTAGGCTCATGGAGATGTGAAAGAAGAAGCCCAATAATTCTCCGAGGATTTAGGGTATTTTGTTAATTACAACCAATATCATTTGAATGAGATTGCAACCTCATATGATAACAGTCTACAAAAAATCAAATTTTAAGAGAAAAAAAATGGATAAAAGTGAATGGTTTAATGAAAAAATTGGCAAAATTATTTTGCAACTCTAATTCAAGGATTCATTGTAGAAGGGGAAAATCTACAAAAGCATTTACATAAAAAATTGAAAGACGTAAATGCAAAACATGAATGACACATTCAGGAATTAAGAAGAATGCATGAGGAGAAAACCCAAATTTGGAAGGAATAAGTTAAAAGTAGTTTAAAGATTATGATCACAACTTTAAAAGAGAAAATTGAATCTCTTCAAAGTCAACTTAATCAGAATCCAAAAGAATCACAAAGTTTGGGAGTTTTTAGAGAGAAAGTTTTACATATTTGTTTAATTTTAACAAAAATCAATCAAACTTCTATAAAAATATGGATAAAATATCAAGATTTTATCAAAAAATTACAAATTTAAAAGAACAGATTGATTCTCTAATAGAAGAAGAGAATTTTATTAAAAACAATTTTTTTTCCATTCTTGACTTGTTAAAGGAATTTTAATCTGCTGAGATTCCAAAAGTTTCAAATACAAATAAGATATTGATGCTTGCATCCTTGAGCTACAGGGAACATGAAGCCAAAGAAATCATAACATGGATACAAACGACACAAGGACAATCTTTGAGAATATGGGAAAAAGGGACAAATTTTATAGAAGAATTCAGCCTTTCAGTTTCCAAGCCACTCAAGGAAATTGTTCCATGAAAATTAAAGAAACCTATAGAATATCTTGTTACCAAGGACTACATAGAAATAAAACAGGTAAAACTATGGAAACAACAAACTTTCTAGAAATTTCTACAACTACCTTTTGAACAAATGAATATTATTGCCAAATTTGAAATCAAGTATCAAAAAGGAAAGAAAAAGGTCCAAGGATTGATTTCCAGCTTCCAAATCAACATTAATTAGTTTCCTTCCATTCATTTGTCTCTAGTTTCCTAGGTATATTCACAATAGGCAAAGAATATCGAAGTTCATGCACCCCACCTATTGCTCTTTCTTATCTACAAAGGTTATGAAGATGAGGAAATGTTTCCTTTCTCAAGAAGATATAAATTGGGCAAAGATAGGGTTTATATTGTTAGAATGAATCCTTTACTTTTAGAAAATCAATTTATTTTCATGTTTCAAGACTTATCTTATTTTTTAGTATTTATAGACCACGTTGTGTTGATGCAAAGGATCGAGAAATTGTGAAGAGTAGAGACTTGTATTTTTGAATTAGTTTTGAAGTACCATATTTTTTGAAGACCATTTTTAGTTTTTATGTGTGATGAGCTATGAGATTTATGTCAGGACATCATTTTAATTACTTAATGGATACCTCTAGTAATTATCTATAACGTATGTTATTTAATTTTGAATGAATATTTGATTTTCTTTCTGTTGAACTTTCTTATGGCATGCTATTAGTTTTAGATTTTCTCCTCTCTTCTCTCTCTCTCCTCTCTCTCTTCTCTTCTCCTCTCTCTCTCTCTTCTCTCTCTTTCTCTCTCTCTCTACTTCTCTCTCTCTCTCTCTCTCTCTATATATATATTATATATATTATATAATATATATATACATATTATATTTTCAGAAAATACAAAAAAAATGTTTGAATAGGATGAAAATTTGAATGCCTTTTTGTAATTTTTGCATAAAACTTCTCAAAATCTTATCACATGATATTTCACATGGTATTATTTTCATTTAAATCCTTTGATTTCCATTGTTTAAACTGATCATATCATACCAGTGGATTTTCTTGATATTTTGTAAATTATAAGGATAAATGATATATTTTCCTTATATTAATAACATTTTTTCTTAGTTTAATTTTAGTTTTAGTTAACACAAGAAATTGGGCCTTTGTTCCAGAGAGTATATGGCCATTTAAATGAAAAAAATTCAATTGGAGCTTTGATCAAGCCAATACTCACTAGTTGTAGGAGGAATATTTCTACCTATCAATAATATGGTGCCAGAAGGAGGGCCACATATATTGTATGGATGATAAACCTATTGAGCATATTCATACTATAACATCATCTGACATTAGAACCTCATCTACATTTTTTCAGCCAATTGAACCCTTACCTATTTCATCAACAGCTACAATCTCACCAGAAAAATCAACTAAGGTATCATCTATTCATGTGCACCCTCAAATTCAATTTTGTAGAGTATATATTCGATCTCAAAGAAAAGTATTAGGTTTATCCTCTATCTTATTTAATATATCTAGAAGGAGAAGACCCAGCCATGGGGTCGAAGCTATAATATCATCCTCATCTGAAGCTAGTCCTAGTTGATCAACAGAAACTAGTCCTAGATGTTCACATGAGTTTAAAAATTTTACAAACCCCCTGTCCCCTTTGGAGGAAGTTTATTGGGAAATGGATTCTATTGTATCTCAAATAGTAATCCCATCAACTACTTTGGTTCAGGTTCCAATTTCATCCACTTCATCAATTCTTCAAATATTAGTCCTCCACCTCCACTTATCCCTCCTTCAAGTCCTTCTTTTCAAGGCCTTCCTTCACCTCATTCATGAAGTTCAAGTTCATCATCTCCAAATTCACCCATGGTAGGTCAGCGATGGCTATAGGTTGGAACTATTTCTATTCTAGGAGATCAACGTGATCTACCTAACATTCTGAAAGATGGCTTCCGAAGTATAATCCTGAGGGTCCTGTTACTGCCAAAGAACATGTTAAAAAATTCAAGTAATCTCTTAAGTTAGGTGTAGTTCAACATGAAGACCAAATTTGCAAATTATTTCATTTCACTTTTGAAGGAAAAGAAACTACTTGGTATTTCACCATAGCTGATGGCACTATTACAACCTGGGAATCCTTTGAAAAATATTGATCAAAAAGTATGGAGAGGATATGACCAAAGCAACCTTAGTTGATGAATTATCAAATATAAAAATGGATTTAGGTGAATAAAGCAAATATTTTAATAAAATATTTCTTTCTATCCTTAATAGAATCCATGCTGCTTCTAGGGTAGGTGATGATATGATAAATAAGTTCTATACTACTGCTCTTCCTTCTTATATCGAATTTGTTGTTATTAGAGAAGAAAATTCCATATTATCCCTAAATATGGAAGAGACCTTAAATGTTGAAAAAATAATATTAAATATTGTCACGAAACATGCATTAGGGCAAGAAAGAAATAAAACAGTATCTTCTTCTAAAATTCCTTCAACTAGTAAAATAGTTGATGACAAAAAAGAGAAAGATAATATTGATTTATACTCTATTCAAAAGTTAATTAAAAACATGTCTAATGAGATAAAAGATGTGAAAATATCCTTTCTGAAACTCCTGTAATAAAAAAACCTTAGAGACATTTTAGAAGGAATCCTCCTCCCAATCGTAATCAAAATTCTCTTGAAGAATTCAATATTGATGATTATGCGCATGCTGATTTTTGTCGAGCTCATAATGATAAACGTTCTGAAAAAAGTTGCTCTTTTATAAACATGTTTAAATTATTTATTGAAGGTGAGAATGAAATTCTACCAAAGAATGAAAGACAAAAAGAAGAATACCCTAGTAAAACTAATGTTTTATGGGATGTTTCTCGAGGAGGACTAGTTGATAATGATTTTGTTGAAGATGAAGAATAAATTAACACTATAAAAGCTAGATCAAAAAGTCAAAGTTCTTCTCCAAATCAAGTATCTAAATCAAATCCCAATTCTCTGGATCAAACAAAGAAAAGTCAATCTGCTAATAAGGCTACTCCTACATTTAATTCTCTTCCTATCACAAAGATTTTAGATTATGATTTAGTGGAAGATATGAAGAAAAATAGAGCTAATATCTCTTTATTTGAATTATCAAAACTCACTCAGCGAAGAGATAAATTGATAAAATCTCTAGCAAACAATCCATCTGAAAATTCTAATTCCAATAAAGATCCATCTAAAAAAAATCAAACATTCATGTAACTTTAATTGGAGATAGGTCATCCTCTCAAACTCCTCCTTTCCTATTAACTTTTGAAATATCCAACCTAAATGTACATAATTTCTTAGTCGATTCATGGGCTTCATCTAATGTAATTCCCTTATCTATTGTTCAGAAATTAAATATGACTCCTATAAAATCATCATCCCAAAATTTGCAACGAGATAGATCAAGTTTAGAAGTTTTAGGATAAATTAAAAATGTTTTAATTAGACTTGTCTTAATGCCCAAAATATTTCAGATCATTGAAATTATTTTCATAGATATTCCAGAATCTTATGGTTTAATTCTTAGCTGAGATTGGATAGAAAAACTTAATGGTTATTTTTCTATGGATTCATCTCATTTATGGTTTCCTTTAAATGGTAAACCTATTAAATTCAAAGTTGAGCATGAAAAACTAATGAAACATACAATTACTGACCTTGAAAATTCCAATGAGCTAATAAAATCTCTCGAATATTCATTAGGTAATTATACATTTGATATATTTCTTAGTAATTTTTCATCTGAAGAATCATCTCTGTCAAAAACTAAAATTGAATGCCTGAACTTTCTCCAAGTACCAGCCTCAAATCCAAGGAAAATTGTTTATATGGAGGCTCCATCCATATTTACAACTGATCAAATTGATAGTTGAACATTATACTTTGATGGATCCAAATCAAATGAACGAGTTTGCATTGGATGCACCTTGATTGATTCACAAGGGAATAAATTTATTCTTTCTTGCATATTGAATTTCCCTTGAACAAATAATGTATCTGGATATGAGGCTTTATTACAAAGTATTTGTTGGGGTAATTATATGAATGATATATCACCACCAATTAAATTATCAATTAGGGAGTCATAATCAAAAGAGATCATTCACTAAATGTGTCAGTAACATAAAAGTTACTTTGTCTTATGAGTATAACTTAGATAAGAAGCATTCAAAACCAAGACAAATTTCGATATAACTTCCTCACATGATAAGAAATAAAAAATCATAAACAAAATATTAATAAGAATGTAATATAATGGTTCCTTCTTAGGTCAATAATTCTATCCATTTATAGAATCATGAAACGAATAGATGGATTCAACTATGTTTTCCTATAGCAACTGATTTCAATTAAATTACTACAATGAAGCATCAAACAAATCATCATTCCTAATCTAACTAGTCCTGAAGGAAGCCATACATTCTTGTACAGGAAATGTTAAGTATGACAAGAGTCTTCACATAACAACACATGTAGGTGAATAGTGAGATCACTGTCTTTAACTCTTCTTGTTCTTTCAAATTAGAAATCAATACTTAAACTTACAGCCTAAGAAATAAGTTTTCATTCATAAAATAAATAAGTTATCACTCATAAAATAAATTACTTGCATATAATCAAAACTAGAATCATATCAACACTCTGAAATTGAATTATAATGCTAAGTCACACTTCACACAAAAACCAATCTAAATTCAAACCAAATGTAATAAAAATTTACCTTGATGGCTTTAATGGGCCCCTACCGAGCTACCAAGGAAATCTAGAAGGATTTACAGAAATAAAGAATCCACTAACACATATAATTCACCAATTGATGCTTATATTATTGATTTCAAAAGCAAGATTACAAAATCAAGGCTCCAACATAACAAGAAAGTTAAAACTCTGTCTCCAGCTAGATGCAACTCTCTCTTACTATATTTCTCTATGGATAATTGTCTCTCTGTCTCTTACTAGCTAACTCCTATCATTTACGGGCCTTCTCTTTAGAGAAATGGCCATTACATTCAATGTTAAAAGATCATATCAAATCATTACAAAAATACACAGTTCACTTTCTTTACATGTTTGGCTTCATTCTCATGACATGCAGTGCATGAGTGATGAAGAATATCTTCAATTTTCCATCAAAGGATAAAGCTTTGACCATCATTCCCTCGGTCTCATCGAAGGATTCTCGTTCGAACCATTGAAGCTAAAGGATCGGGTCTGCTACCAGATGAACACAATCAATGAAGGACAAACACAGGTACCAAATGAACAAAGTTGGTACCAAATGAGCACAGTTGGTACCAAATGAATGTAGTTGGTATGAGACAAGTAGAGTTGGTAACAGACAAGAAAAGTTGGTACCATATGAGCACAGTTGGTACCAGATCAACAAAGGTATTAGATGACCATAGAATTGGTACTAGATGAACAAATGAACAAGGTCATAAGATATATTTGAGTCAATCCAAATAATTAGAGAGTATAAAGAATAACTTATTTCATTCCTACTAACAAGAAATCATAAATACCAAGCTTTAAATATAAATTACCTCATAGATACACAAGGATGCTAAAAGTTATGTTCTTGAAGAAGTTAGGCAAGTGGTGAGTAGGTTTCAAGGTAAAGTTGGTAAAAAATGGAGAACAATATGGGGTATGAAAGGCATCAAATACGAGACTCAACATTACCCCATGCCTGATTCATTTCATGTCCTCATGAAAAAAGTGTTGAACCATTCCTCAAAATTTCAAAAATGGAGCCTTCTTACAGCTTCTTGTTAATATTTACACCCTTTAAGTATTTCTCCCATACATCTAGCAATCGTGTAGCTTCCTCTATAGGATATTATGTAATTTCTGATTGAAGACCACCTAGTGAAACATATTGGCCATCACAGATTTGAGTGAAGGAATTAGAAACACCCTCATGATATCCCTTAAACTTCTCTAGGAACAAAATCCAACCAACTTTCTCTAATTTCTCTTTGCATGACTAATATTCTTTAGTTTCTTGATAAAATTGGAACATTGGTTTGTGTTGATATACCCCCATGACGAATTTAAGAATGGGTCTTAGATAATTTCTAAGGATAAAGCACAAAGAGGGTTGAGTACTCGAAGTAGCACGGTACCAAAAATAACAGAGTACCGGAAATTAGTGAAGTACTAGAAGTTGGGTTATGGAAACAGTGTGATGGAGTTGGCCCTAGATGGATGAGTAGAATGAAGGCTGAATGGTATGCAAGAGAGAAATGATGCTCATCTCGATGGTGAATACATCTAGAAGAGCATTTATAATTTGAGAGGAGATGGTAACAGTCAAGTGGTTGCCATAATTACAAGGTGAGCGTATATAGGATGATGGTGATAAGTTATATAGAGAGCTCATTTAGACATTCATCTCTCTTAATAATGCCAAATTTGATTCAAGTGCAGGTTAGACACGATGGAGAGAACGTGGTTGATTGGACCAGTATATTAGAACATGACAGTCAATGTGATGGTTTTGTTTATCATTCATCATAGTCATTTTGTTTATGGTTATTGGGTTGTGGGAAAATTATTGTTTAAATAACCCACAGAGGTAGAATCCCTATCACGAGATATTCACCAAATAATAAATTTCCTCGAATTATGATTGGTGTCTGCCTAATCAAACTCATGATTATCCCATTCAATGATATCATCAAAAGGATGTTTTTCTTAGAAAACAGAGGTTTATGATTAGGATAGGGGCTTAACAATTGATAGGAATAAAATTTTATGAGGGTAATTGTGAAGTAGGAAAGTGTTCCCTCTGTGGACAAAGGCAACCCCTCTAGCCCTAGAGTGGGTCTAGTCACAGAAAAGACAAAATGGTATGCAAGAGAGAAATGATGCTCATCTCGATGGCGAATACATCCAGAAGAGCATTTATAATTTGAGAGGAGATGGTAACGGTCAAGTGGTTGCCATAATTACAAGGTGAGCGTATACATGATGATGGTGATAAGTTATCTAGAGAGCTCATTTAGACGTTCATCTGCGTTAATAATGCCAAATTTGGTTCAAGTGCAGGTTAGAAACGATGGAGAGAATGTGGTTGATTGGACCAGTATATTAGTACATGACGGTCAATGTGATGGTTCTATTGATCATTCATCATAGTCATTTTGTTTATGGTTATGGGGTTGTGGTAAAATTATCGTTTAAACAACCCACATAGGTAGAATCTCTATCACAAGATATTCACTAGATTATACATTTCCTCGAATTATGATTGGCGTCCACCCAATCAAACTCATGATTATCCCATTCAATGATATCATCAAAAGGATGTTTTTATTAGAAAACAGAGGTTTATGATTAGGATAGGGGCTTAAAAAATGATAGGAATAAAATTTTATGAGGGTAATTGTGAAGTAGGAAAGTGTTCCCTGTGCGAACAAAGGCAACCCCTCTAGCCCTAGAGTGGGTCTAGTCACAGCAAAGACAAAACAACAATTGATTCCCTTAAATAGTCATCGTTCAAGGCCTACCTCAAACCGGTGGTTAATGATGTTCCGTTGCGCTGCTCCAACTTCCATTTCCTTCTCCTCAATGAGCAATCAACCTGAAACACCACAAGAAAACAATAAAGCACGTAACTGAGAACAATAATGATCTATTTACTCATAAAGTCAACAAATCATGATCTATCAAGTAAATTACATACAAGACATAGGAAATCATCATTGATTTTATTAATAATGAATCAAAAGAAAATCTTACAACCAAGTCTTGATGTTGCAAGCCTTCTCGAAGGGTTCAACTAGTATGTTTCTTCAAGAATTCACTCTCAAGAATGGGTCTCTCAAATAGAAAATATCTCTCCCTCACTCACAAGCTTTAATACAAAGTGAAGGAACTCCACAACCTCTTAACAAGATATTAGCAATTCCACACTTGTCACACTCACACCAATGCTATCTACTAAACTCAAAAACACTAGCAGCATTGTCCAACCAAAAGAACTAGCAACCAGTAGATCATAGCAATGGTGAGTGCTTTTATAGGAGGAGGAGCCTCCACGAAATGAGGGAGAGGGAGCATATCCTCAAGGGAGGTTTCATAAAAGGTGGAACCACCATCCCAGAGGCAGAAAGGCGACCCAAACTGACCCAACAACCAGCTTTAGAAACATATAGAAGGCTTACTATTTGAACTAATTTGCTAAATCTGGATCGTCGTAGGTCATGAACTGGGGACTAGCGATGACATCGCAATGATACAGTGCATGCCATAGAATAGTCACACATTTTAAGGGTTTACTAGTGACGATGCAGGAACTTAGTCAAAAAGGGTCAATCTTCAGCATTAGAGAGAATTTGCTTAATCTTTTTGCATAAGTGGGAAGATATGGACATGTTTATTTGATGTATGACACAACAAAGGGACTGAGATGAGGACAGTGATAAATTACTGTGTAACAGATGCCCCCTAAAGCATGAAGCCTGAGAGAGTGGGAGGGGTGAAATGCTTTATGAAACTATCTGAACTTGAACACCACCTTGAAGAACCTGCAGGCACAAGTACAACTGATATCTCTGACAGTGAAATACATGTAATCTAGGCATGGGTGCATCCATCCAAAAGAAATATGAAACTTGGTTTGTGGTATGGACACAAGCCACCCAGTTGACAAGACCATGAAAATGATAAATGTATGGTCACAACCATCCATGAAGACTCAGGTATGGTCATCGCCATCCATCAAAGAGTCATGTATGTAATCACGAACCAATCCACATAGCTCGAACATATGTAATCTTAGTCTGGGGTCTTGAAACCCAATCGATAATAGTACAAATTCTAACATGCGAACATGTGTTGAAGTCGAGCATGATAGAAATCGCTTGATTACTGGTCAATGATGAAAACTATTAACAAGCGCGAGAGAAACCACCAATAATGCCAATGGCTCTCAAGGTACTATCTAGTATAATGCACTAAGTGTGAAGAATGAGCTGAAGTCGAACACTTGTGGAATCACCCCATCGAAGACCAATGATGAAAGTTTGTCGTCAGGTGTAAAGAACTTGCGATTGAGGCATGCAAGCTCCAAGGTACCAAAGGGGATCTCTAGACCAATCTTCTGGATAATGAGCTAGTGTTGACAGGAGACGATCTATCGCAGGAGAACCATAATGTTTCCCCCATCAACGACGCAAGATAAGGAACAAGTCGTAGATGGTGAAACAAAGTATCAGAGGAGGAGGTAAGGGTGCGAATTATAGAAGAATTATACTCTTTAACATATCAGCGACACGACTCTAGAATGTGGTAGCATTTTGGTACCAAGATTTCGGAGGTTTGATGGAGACAACATGGATCAAATGGAATGAGGCAAAATGGAAACCCAAAACCTTGGAAGGCCAAATGACGATGGGAGGATATCCCAACTCGAAAATAAGCAAAATTTTCGATGTTCAAGAGTGATTAGATGCCGTAGGTAACCAATGATAACTTCCAAATTTCCCCCACCATTGTTGGCGAGTACCCCAATTATTTTTGAAACAAGCTTGAAGGGGATAGCATATGCTTGTAATATAAGTTCGACCTTTGAACGAATTGAACCTAGTATTATTTTAACAAGCCCTAGGGAGGAGAAGCACGAGTCTCGTCATGGTGATGAGTCCAATGTTGTTAGGGTTTAATGAGTCCGACATAGGGAAAACTCGATGTCTTTTTCATGTTTAGAGAGTTTGAAAAAGACACAGAAAAGAAAACTCTAGGGGGGTCCTTTTTCATAAATTTGTGTCCCTCGAGCCCAAAAAAGTATAAAATAATACTTGAGAGAACCTCTTGACCATTACGATTAAGGAGTACTTTTCGTAATTAGTGCCCCCGATCTGAAAAAGTAAAAAAGTGATCGAAGACACATCGTTTCATAACCAATATTGAACTCAAAATGACAAAAGTTCGGTGATATTTTCATGTTTATATGGTCAAAAAAGAGTTGAAAGTGGACTTCCTTTTATTCCGTTTAGCGAGTTAAAAGGGAAAAACTCGGAAATATTTTCATATTTTACGAGTCAAAAATGAGCTTAAAGGTGATGCATCCTAGAGGAACAAGTGGTATAAAGGGTAGCAACTGGTTCCGGCAATGGTAGAACTTCTCAAAACCTGTAATGATCAAGAGGCTGGTTAATAAAACCACACATCGCTATGGTCCCTCAGGAAAGAAAAAAAAACCAAGTGAAAGCATATGATTGGCCAAAGAGATGGTGCTAATGGAATGAAACAACCAAGGCTCATCTAGCAGAATTTAGTGGAAAAAAATGGCAATCACGAGGTGTAAATCCGGTATGGGTTCATTTTTTACACAAGCTTGAACCATGGAGAACTCTGCTTGGATTCAGTTTCATGTTTACACAAGCTTGAAACCAAAAACTATGCTTGTTATAAGTTCACATGCACCCAACAGAATGATGAAAATTGAGGTGCATGCCCCCCAAGCTTCATTGCATTCAACGAGGTGGATGGAATGATGGTTCACTTTCAGATCTTGGAAAGACTCGACTTGGATTTTACAAAATCTTAATCAAAGACTCGATTTAGAAAGGGAGTTGCTTCATTTTTTAATGAGGTGGAAACAGTAAAAGAACTATCCTCGTAACCCTTGTTTCATTTTTGAATGAGGTTGACATAAGATCAAGAACTTTCCTCAAGACTCCTTGTTTCATTTTTTAACGAGCTTGACACAAGACAAGGAACTGTGCTCCATGATCCTTGTTTCATTTTTTAACAAGGTTGACACAAGATCAAACTATCCTCGGGCCCTTGCTTCATTTTTTTAACGAGGTCGACATAAGAAAAGAACTATCCTCGGGCCTCCTATTCATGAGTCATACACAAACATGACTCCCAAGAGATCTTTCACTGGATGGAAGAATCACGCTTTGGGAGGAACACATGCAATTAGGCACCAATGACAAATCAGGTTCCAATGTCCCCAGTAGGTGATGTACGAGACCATCTGCATAATCATCAGCAGAGGCGGAGACGAAACAGGTAGCCACATAATTGACATGTGGCAAAGAAGGTATTACTTGCGAATAAGAACTAATGGGGGATGACAGTGGTACAGAAGGCACCGGGTGACTAAAGAATGACAATTGATCAATAGTCACCATTTTCCGATCATGCGGAAAACAAACCACACAAAAAAGTGAAGAAACAAGAGCTCCCATGGCATAAATATAATCACGACTAAGGAGAAGACTGAAATATAAAGCACCTTGGAAAACCATCACATCTTTATAGGTGGTTTTGCCTCCCAAAGTAACAGGGAACTTCAGAAGGATCCCAAAAGGTTGACTAGTTCCTCCATCAAATGCCAACAAAGTTTGCATGACCGGTACAAGCTGTGGGGAGCCCAAAGCTTGCCAAGTAGTGAAAGGCATGAGGCTAACTGATGCACCCTCATCCAAGACAATGCCAGGTACTGCCTTATCAGAGGCATGTACTATAATCTTGAAACACACATAAGATGGAAGGCGGAATGTAGTCGAATGACTCTAGTCGAAGGAAACAACTAAACTACTTGGTGGGGGTATCATATGATTTCCCCCATGCTCAACAGGAACTGAAGAAGGACCCTATGAATCAGTTTGGATAAGAGGGTCGTTCCTGGACTTAGGAGAGTCTGATGAGATGAGAAGAATGTGAGCATGATGATCTTTCGAAATAGAGTGGTGAACCCAAGCCGACACTCTCTCCAACCAATGGTTGGTCTATAATAGGCTTAGCATAGCTAGGCTCGGAAAGAGGGGGGCAGAAAAGAGAAGAATCTAAGTCAATCTCTTTGTCAACGGGGAGAGCTTCTAAAGAGAGCCTCTGATAACCAATAGGAAGTCGGGGTGAAGAAGCTATAAGACTTTCCAAAACAATGGAAGCTTTATCCATGAGCAGACAAAGGTGAAGGGGATGGTTGCCTGCACACAGTCTACAGGGGAATCAAATCTTCCCTTTCTTCTTACCACTTCCAGTCGATAGGGTAGCATCGTCATGAGCTCCAGAGGATGACGAGGGATGAGCTAGATCGTGAGACCATACTTCTAAGATCCTAGGAATGCCAGGACAATCATGAAGAAGATGGTCACCCTTGCACAATTTACAAGGAAACTTAACCTTCCACGGAGGAGAAAAGGGTGGTACAACCTGAGATGTACTTGAAGCAATAGCTGCACAGGTGGCCTCAAATTTATTGGACTTCTTCTTCTTCTTCTTCGTCTTCTTCTTCTTCTTCTTAGTCTCCTAGATACTATATGTGAAACTTTCACTAGGCGAAGGAGGAGATGAAGGTGAAGAAACAAGGGAAGAAGGCGTAAGCTCAACCTTGGAATCAACATGTCATGGTTTAGATGAAGGAGATGGTGGAACAAGAGTCATGATGCTCAGGACCACCGAGGTTGAAAACAACCAAACGGGAAGACCGATGGTTAACCTAGGCAAAGACAATGTTGCCATATATGGAGCACCAACATTTCCAAATGGAGGAAAGAGACCAGGAGTTCCGTCTGGGGGAATACCTAGGCTGGTAGAATCGGGGAAAGTTGCCATGGAGAATGAGCTTGAAAAACACTCGTACTGTAACCAAGAACTCGAACTGCTACCAGGAATATTTCGCGGGTAGTAAATTTTATGAAACATGAACAAAACTTGACCTTTTCATGTTTCAAGAGTCGAGAAAAGGATGAAAAGGTGACTCTATCTCTTTTGAGGTTTAATGAGCCTGAAAGGACAAGTGCTCAAATGGACCTTTTCTTTTAAGGAGTCGAAAAGGAATGAAAGTGACCACTCTGTAGAACTAGGCAAAAGGTTAATCAAACAAACCATAAAACTGCATGTACACCTTGGTGATCAAATGAATGAGAAATGACCAAGGACTTTCCATACAGCAGTCAATCTTGATGAATGTTGTGTTTGGTGCATTACGGTTTGTAAGGCGATAGACACGGCTTCCTATGGATGTAGGATGATAACCTAGTGGGGTCTCCCCATATATACCCGACGGTACTGGGAGCATAAGTCCATACTAGAAGCTATTGAGTCACAGAAGGAGGAACCACCCAACCTTAAGCAAAAGCAATAGTGACTAGGTTTAACGATGCCAGAGCACGTCTCTAGCCTAGACCTATAAATAATGTGTGTTATGTTCCAATGCGTTGTTAAGTTCATTCAGTTCATTTTAGATTTGATCTTGAATTATGTTTCAATTTCCAGGCCCTACCGTATGTATATCAAAAACCCTAGGATGCAACTATAATGAGTAAAACATCTTTCATTTCGATGAACACCTACTTATAGGAAGGTAGAAAGTTCATTCCCAAACCAAGACAAGCAAGACAAGAAAATGCAAGCACTAAGAAACACAATGCTTAAACTCACTAATCCTACAGTGCATCGATACTACTAATGATAGATTTAAAGTTTTCTTTCCAATTTCTCAAACATGAAAACTTGAAATGCAAATGTACTTTCACTTTCGTATACTAAATGAATGCAATCTTTTGATTTTGATTGTTTTGAATTTAAAGAGACAAACAAGCAAGAGTGGACTGATTGATCCAAGCAATTGTAATCTATGTTGTAGTGAAAAATCGAATCAATATCAAGAGTTGGTTCAATAATTGACACTAAACATCAACCAGCAAAACAAGCAATGAAAAAGCCTCAAGCAAATCAATAAGATGGTCGCAAATGAACCTTGGATAGACAAGCAACCTGGACAAATGATTCAAAAACTTGAAAGAGCTAGGTCACAAAGCTTATAGAAAAAACACAAGATTCACTCCATGAAACCAAAGAGACAATACCTTTAACCAAAAGCAGTTAAAACAAACTGATGGGCAAGAGGAAGACAACAGGGGATAAACAATACGGGTGGATTTAGGCGGTAAATTTGAAAAAACAATTCTACCAGAATCTTTGCAGGTATAACACCAGCAACTAGTTATGGTCAGCCAATAGTCGCAGCAACAGAGTGTTGTTATCGCGAAAGTAAACATCTCTTCCGTGACGCGCTGATTTTAGGAATCGTCGTGACTGTACGACAGGATTCCACGACGCACAGGTTTGTAAAATAGAGACAGGGCGATGTCGGCATGACTGTTAAGCGTTTTTCAGTGATGAGCTTAAAAATAATGGAAAATGAATGAAAACTCCCAAAGAAAGACCAGACTATTCCTCCAGATAGTAAGGGGACTTCCCACATTGACCCAGGTGACCTGAAAAAATGATGGTTTAACCCTAAAATTCAAGAGACACTAAATCAAAACCAAACAAAAGCAAACAAGAGAAAAAACATACAAAGGAGTCCCCAACAGAGTTGCCAACTTGTGAAGTAGGAAAGTGTTCCCTCTGTGGATAGAGGCAACCCCTCTAGCCCTAGAGTGGGTCTAGTCACAACAAAGACAAAACAACAATTGATTCCCTTAAATAGTCATCGTTGGAGGCCTACCTCAAACCGGTGATTGATGACATTCCATTGCTCTGCTCCAGCTTCCGTTTCCTTCTCCTCAATGAGCAATCAACTTGAAACACCACAAGAAAACAACAGAACACATAACGAAGAACAACAATGATCTATTTACTCATAAAGTCAACAAATCATGAGCTATCAAGTAAATTACATACAATACATAGGAAATCATCATTGATTGTATTAATAATAAATCAAGATCAAAGCTTACAACCAAGTCTTGATGTTCCAAGCCTTCTTGGAGGGTTCAGCTAGTATTTTTCTTTAAGCATTCACTCTCAAGAATGGGTCTCCCAAATAGATAATATCTCTCTCTCACTCACAAGCTTTAATACAAAGTGAAGGCACTCCACAACCTCTTAACAAGCTATTAGAAATCCCACACTTGTCACACTCATACCAAAGCTATCTACTAAACTCAAAAACACTAGCAGCACTGTCCAACCAAAAGAACTAGCAACTAGCAAATCATAGCAATGGTGAGTGCTTTTAGAGGAGGTGGAGCCTCCATGAAATGAGGGAGAGAGGGCTTATCCTCAAGGGAAGTTTCATAAAAGGTGGAACCACCATCCTAGAGGCTGAAAGGCAACCCAAACTGACGCAATAACCCACTCTAGAAACATCCAGAGGGGCGACTGTTTGAACTAATTCGCCAAATATGGATTGTCACAGGTCATGAACTGGGGACTAGCGACGACGTCACAACGATACAATGCATGATAGAGAACCATCGCACATTTTAAGGGTTTACTAGCGACGATGCAGGAACTTAGTCAAAAAGGGTCAATCTTCAGCATTAGATAGCATTTGCTTAATCTTTTTGCATAAGTGGGAAGATATAGACACATTTATTTGATGTATGACATAGCAAAGGGACTGAGATGAGGACAGTGACAAATCACTGTGTAACAGTAATTATATATTAATTATATGATTAATATTAATCTTAATAGAAAAAATAAAAATACTGACCACATATCTCTATTACCAGATTACACACGAAATATTTTTGTAGTAGCGGATGCACACAGGAATCTATTTTCCAATACCAGATGATATTTTAATAAGATTCTGTAATGCATCGTCTTCAAATTGGAATCTTGCAGGTTTCTCCTTGTAGCTTAGCATGTTCTAAAGGTTGAGTTGGAGTAGGTTCTAATGATTACTAATGATTCTTGTGAATTTGTTCTGTTGGAAAAACTACAAACAACACATTGGTACAAGAACTTTGAAATTGCAGTGGAAGTGTCATAAAATGAGCCAAAGTAAGGCTGAGGGTCCTAAATGATCTAGAAGAGATGGAGTTAATGAGTGCCATTCTGATATGTTGAAGGAAGCTGAAAAGAATAAAATGCATATGTTGAAAACGGTCCCAACAACCACTTGCCCATGCCTGAGGTTTTTCAAGTTCTCATGCAAATGCGGTGAGGTACTGAATAAGCGAGGAGGGTTATTGAGATGACTCAGTACAAAGGACCCTGAGAAAACAAAAAAATGGATCTAATAAGATGAATACTAAACAAAAATAATTCATCTCATATTTATTAAAATGATACTAAATTAAAACCAAACATAAAATAAATTTCAAATCACTCATTACATAAGATATCATCAATCTTTATTAGTTTTATTCTAAAAAAATGAAACCTTTTATAAATTTAAGGGCTCTCCTTCCTTATAGGTAGGATGATTTTTATGATCAGGACAAATGATAAACTAGTGAAAAATTAGTTATTATTAACCAAATCCCAAAGTCTTATAGTCATCCAAGTACTACAGATAGGTTTTGAGATTGAGTTTTATTAGTTTTTTGTGATCATAGGTCCCACTTCGAAGACAATTAAATGTTAGATATAGTAGTAAAAACCAATGATAGAGGACTCAAGGTACCTTAAGGCTATTATTCAACAACAAATTTATGGAGTTGGTTTTTACCCTTGACTTCATCCACAAATGTTTCCTTTTTATTGTAACACTATAGAGTAACCATCATATGTGTAGACAAAAGACTTGGTTTGGTTGACACTTCTTTAGGAAGAATGCCCCATTTCCCACGAGCATAAATAGCCTTGATGGGTTTGCCTAGTGGTATCACATGTCAGTATTCGCTGCCATAGCCTCGACGGGTCAACCTCTTAAACCTATTTTACACTAAAGGCTCTAATCCCATGTTTGCTACCATTTTAGATTTAGCTTATGAACACTGCTTTTGCAACTGGTAGATGGGGAAGCGGCTTCAAAAATCCCCTTAAAGGCATAGGATGATACCTTTTAGAGTGACTTAGATTACCTGCATAATGTCTTAGACGCATAAGTTACTGACAGGTACTCAAAGGACATAGCTTGAATGAGCCATTTTTAATGTGAGATGGATGAGGCTAACCAAAGAATAACCAAAAGACAACTAAAGTCCCACTATTCATAGTTTTAATGTATTCTTTCATTTTTAAATTAGTTTTCAACTATAAAAAAATACGCCATTAACTCTCTTGGAAGGTTTAGTAAATATGCTTGAAGATCATGCTTGGTGTTATGGTTATAATATTCAATTTCCTTTTTCATTGGTATCATTGTATAGACTTCTTAAATTTGTTTTAATCCCCTTGTGTACATTGGTAACTATATTTTGAGAAACTTTTTTGTATTGATAATCAGAAATCTACATAACTAATAAAAATCAAATTCAAAAATAGCAATAGAAATAAAAACTATGAATAGTTTGGAATTATCCTTCAATTCAAATTTTATGAAAATGATTTCTTATATCATCTTTGTGAAATAAGAGTCTTAAAATGGATAAATCATGAACACATCATTTTTAAAAACTTAAGGAAAAAGGAAATATGTCATCAAATACTGACCTAAGTGTTCCATTCCATTGATGAAGAATTCTTTGCCTCTTTTAGCAACATTTTTCCAGTATTTAAGCATCCCAAATGAACAATAACCTTGGATCCTACTTTTTGTTGCAAAATAGAAAATTTGTACCAAAATTTTCGATACTTGGCTAGATAAAACATGGTACTAAAAGATTGGTATGTGATACTAGATAATGTTTATATTCAATCATTTCTAGCTTTGCCTACAATTCCAAACATAATGGCTATAGCTTGCTTTATTAAAAGGAAAAAATAGAAACAGATCTAACTGAAAAGAAATAATAAATCGGAAAGCAAAGTAATAGTTGAACCATGCTGCAGTTGGAAATAAGACTGTACGGAAATATTCATTAAGACAATATGAAACTTAAAGAGACCCCAACAAAGATATGAAATAGGAACATAGATCACCCATTTTCAACTAATTACTTTTTAGCTATTAACATCCTTACTTATTGAAAACAAATGAGAAAGATGTTGCGCTATATGTTCCAACTATACTAACTATGGTATGCAACTTTTATTTAATTATTTATTAACCTATTTGACTTGATAAAAATAAATCCCTCTCCTTGAGTATAGGAATATTTCCAATGTAACCATGTGTGTATCAGCTATAAAAATGCATTCATACTCAAGTTTACAATATAATCTTCAATGCATACCTGAGTATGAAGAGCCAGTTGTTTTAATGACGATGCCAAGAAATAAGGAAGAATGTAGTGATATTTCCTTACAATTGCTTCAAACCAACTTTCGAAAAAATAAAAATTCTTTTGGTTTACCTCATTTATTTGGATCTATATATAGGCATGTTAAAAATTATTCAATCTCAGGCTCTAATGGTTGCTTTCCATTGGAAATGATCCATGATTCTTTAGTTTCTTTGACAATATTGTAAGGGTGGAGATATTCTTGTGATTCATGGATTTTTTGTTCTTCTATCACTTATAGAGAGATAGATAAATTCTTAACTGCTGTCAATATTTCTTCTTCCTGAGAAGTAGATATACTAGTTGTTGTTAGAATTTGAGGTAGTTCTTCCAAACTCTTGACCATCCCTAAATACTACTTTTTTGTTTGCTAATCCTTGTCATTCACATGGATTAGTGTATGAAGTTCTTATTAAAAATCCTAAACAGAAAATAAGAAAACAAATGCAAGCAAAACAATCATGTACTCGAAGTTCCACCATTCTACTAGGATCTTTCTCTTACCAAGTTATCTGTTCACACAATTTATGATTCTCTTCTTTTCATGGATCAATCTAAAGGAAAACACACTTGCAAAGAAAAGTAAAGAGAAATGGAGCGTTAGATTCTACCTTTAATTCTATGCATATGAAAAAAAAATTAGAGAATCAATTAGATACAACCAGGATTTGGAGAAACCCCACCATAGTGGATGTGTGGATCTTCACTCACGTCCTACCATCTTCTCTATGCCCTTAGGTCATCCCCAATATCACTCAAAAACCATCTGAAAAAATAAATCATTACCTATTACTATTACAGTTCCCCAGCAAGGATGCCAAAAATGTTGGGGTGATTGTATGAATGATATATCGCCACAAATTAAATTATCAAACAGGGAGTCATAATCAGTAGAGATGATGCACCATATGTGTTAGTAACAAATAAGTTCCTTTGTATGATGAGTATAGCTTAGATAAGAAGCATTCAAAACCAAGACAAATTTTGATCTAACTTCCTCACACAATAAGAAAGAAAAACATAAAAATAAAATCTTAATAAGCATGTAATCTAAAGGTTCTTGCTAAGGTAAATAACTTTTCCCATTTACTGGCTCATGAAATGAAAAGCTGGATTCAACTATGTTTTCCTGTAGCAACTAATTTCAATTAACTTATTGCAATCAAGCATTAAACAAACAATCATTCCTAGCCTAACTAGTTCTGAAGGACGTCACACATTCCTGTACAGGAAATGTTAAGTATGACAAGAGTCTTCACATAACGACACATGTAGGTGAATGGTGAGATCTCTGTCTTTAACTCTCCCTGTTCTTTCAAATTAGAAACTAATACTTAAAATTGCAACCTAAGAAATAAGTTTTCATTCATAAAATAAATAAGTTATCACTCAGAAAAATTGATTACTTGCATATAATCAAAACTAGAATCGTATCAACACTCTGAAATTGAATTATAATGTTAAGTCATGCTTCACACATAAATCAAACTAAACTCACACCAACTTAGAAAAAACTTGCCTTGATGGCTTCGGTGGGCCCTTGCTGAGCTAAAAAGGAAATCTCAAAGGATTTACAGAACTAAAGAATCCACTAACACATCGACTTCATTAATTGTTTCTCATATTATTGATTGCAAAAGCAAGATTACAAAACCAAGTTTGTAGTATAACAATAAATCTAAATCTCTGTCTCCAAGTAGCTGCAACTCTCTCTTACTGTATTACTCTCTAGCTAATTGTCTCTCTGTCTCTTACTAGCTAACTCCTATCATTTAAGGGCCTTCTCTTATAGAGAAACATCTGTTACATTCAATGTTAAAAGATCATATCAAATCATTATAAAAATACATAGTTCACATTCTTTACATGTTTGGCTTCATCCTCATGACATGTAGTGCATGAGTGATGAAGCATATCTTCAATTTTCCATAAAAAGGTAAATCTTTGACCATCAATTCCCTCAGTCTCATCAAAGCCATCTCATTCAAACTGTCAAAGATGAAGAATCGGGTCTAGTAGTGGATGAATAGAGTCAGTGTGGGATGGACGTAGGTACCAGATGAATGCAGTTGGTACTAGATGAGCACACTTTGTACCAAACAAGCACATGTGGTACCATATGATCACAAATGGTACCAGATGAGCACATGTATCGAATTAACATAGGATTGGTACCATATGAATGCAAGAACATGGTCTTAAGATCTATTTGATTCAACCCAAATGATTATAGAGTATAAAGAATCACTTATTTCATTCCTACTAACAAGAAATCATAAAAATAATTTTTGAAATATGAATTACCTCATATATACACAAGGATGCTAAAAGTTATGTTCTTGAAGAAGATAGACACGTAATGAGTAGGTTTCAAGGTAAAGGTGGTCAAAAATAGAGGACAATATGGGGTATTAAAGGCATCAAGGAGGAGACTCAACAATATTCACAAATCCATTGAAATGGATATAAAAAATATCAAAGTTTTAGGCGATTCAAAAATTATTGTAAAACAATGCAATAAAACCATTCATTACATATCCAATCTTTTGAAAAATTATAGATAAGATGTATGGGATTAGCTCAAAATTTGGATAACTTTGAGTTTTATTCTATACCTTTTTCTCAAAATTCTAATGTTGATTTACTTGCAAATTTTGCATCAAAACTAATGTCAGTTGAAATCTTTTCTCCATAATGTTTTTTAATCCAAATTCTGTTTAGACCTTCAATTCCAGAAAATATTCAAAATTGGAGAGTGTTTGATGATGATGATGAAACAAAATATTTCTTAACCTTAGAAGATACGTTTAAAGGATCTATTTTGATGAAGATTAACATATTTCTCACTTGCAATCAAACTTACCAGTTGATTCAAAGAATCAAAATTTTATCCCAAAATCCACAGTTCGACTTGAAAATTTATACGATTTTGAAAATAATTTCAAAGGAAGTAAAAATTGCAAAACCAGTAGTTATTCAATTCAATTTAAAGTTGCTAATATGGGAATATAAAAACAACTTCAAAATGTTAATTTGGGAAGCAATTGTACACTTACAAAAAGATCTGGATTTATGAAATTATTCAAGCAATACAAGGATGTTTTCGCTTGGAATTATGGTGATTTGAAATTTTATGATAATAAAATCATACAACATGTAATTCCAATCAAATCTGACACCCAACCTTTTCAGCAAAAAATAAGGAGAATTCATCCTAGACTTGAAGGTCAAATTAAGGAAGACCTGAATAAACTTTTAAAATCTCAAACTATTTTTCTAGTCAAACATTCATAGTGGGTATCAAATTTAGTTCCCGTTCGAAAAAAAAAAAAAACAAAGATATTAGAATTTACATTCATTTTTGAAATCTGAACAAATCATTTGAAAGGGACAATTATCATGTCCCTCTAATGTAACATATTCTTCAATCAGTTGCAGGATCTAGAATGTTCTCTCTTCTAGACATATTATCTAGTTATAATCAGATTTTGGTTGCAACAAAAGATAATATTAAAACCACTTTTCGAACCAAATGGGTCACATAAGATTATAAAAATATGCCATTTAGATTAATCAACTCCAAAGCTACTTTTCAACGAGCCATAGATATTGACTTTAATAGACTTATAAATAAATTCATGGTGGTACATCTGGATGATATCACAGTTTATTCAAAGAAAAGAATTCAACATGTTGATCATTTGAGGAAAATATTTGAAAGATGTTGAAAATATGGAATCTCATTAAATATAAAAAAAAAATATTGGCTGTCGATGAGGGAAAAATATTGGGATTTTTATTTTCTAAAGAAGGTTTTGTTATTCATCTAGATAGAATCAAATCAATCTTACAAATTGTTCTTTCTCATAATAAAAAGTCTATGCAATCTTTTCTCGAAAATATTAATTTTGTTCGAAGATTTATTCTAAGTTTTGCAGAAATAGTTAGACCAATTCAAGATGTGATTAATAAATATCATGTTTTTAAATGGGGATCTCTAGAAAAGGCTTATTTTAAAAATACAAAAGAAGCCATTTCTACTGCTTCATCATTAATCAGTCCAAATTTTGAGAAATAATTTTTGATATATAAATTTGCATCTGATATCCCTTATGCAACAGTTCTTGCTCAAAAGGATTCTGAAGATTCAAAATTTCCTATTTCATTCATGAGTTCTGGATTTCAATGTGTTGAATTAAACTATACAGGAATAGATAACAAATCTTATGCTATCTATAAATCAATCAAACACTTTAGACATTTTTTGTTCAAATATCATACTGAAGTGATAGTTCCCCATCTTGTAGTTTGAAAATTTTTGGTTCAAAAAGACTTGGGAGAAAAAAAGTGAAATGGATGACTACATTGCAAGAATATGATTTATAAATTAAACCATCTAAAGTCATAAGAGGACCAGGTCTGTGTAAATGATCAGTTGAAGTAGAAGGGTATCACCTAGAGGAAGATCAAAGTTCCAATTCTAAAGTAGGATGGTATAATGAATTTGCAATGAATCAAGAACAAATTTTATATGTATCTGTACCAACAAATACATGGTATGTAGATATAAAACATTTCTTAATTCATGGTAGTGCTCCGAACCATCTATCAATCAAACAAAAAAGAGCTTTAAGATTGAAATGTTCTAAATATCAATTAATTGATCACATTCTTTTTAGAAAAAATTATGATGATGTCTTACTAAGATGCCTTCAGAAATTTAATGGAGAAAAGGTTTTATTGGAGTTACATGATGGATTTATTGGAGTTACATTATGGACCTTCTGATGGAAGCTTTGGAGGGAAAATGACTTCACACAAAATCTTGCGAGTAGGCTTGTTACACTGAAATTTGTTACCATGACTATCTGCAGTTAATATGGCTCCATCAATAGTCATATTATCCTCCTTGTCAAGCCTAATACCTCTTCTCTTCATGTCAAACTTCAAAAAGAGAGAAAGTTACTTAAAAACATGTTTATCTCTGGGTACGCAGGTTCTCTCTACCTTGCCTGCGTGTACGCACTCCAAACACATTGTACCTGCGTACTTGTACGCTCTGTAAAGCCAAAGGTTGGGTGCGTACCCCTGTAAAGGTCAAAAGGCGCGAGTTTCATCTTTAAAAAGTTACTTGTGGTCACTTCTAGAGCCTTCTAGAAGAGTGTTTGACGTGTATTGAGCGCCTCCAGAAGGTTCATGCATCCCTATGATAGAGGAACTTATCCCATCAAGAGAGGAGCTACCCCATCCAAAAGAGGGAGTATCCCATTGATGTTGGAACTGAATAACTTCCTCTAGAACACTATAAATACAGGCCTTGGGCCAGAGGAGGGAGGTTGAAAGCTGAACATTCCAAAGGGTAGATGCTGCTAGAATTAGGACTTCCATTGTAAACTTGTGAGGAGAGTCACTATCCTTCCTTGTTGCCATAGTGGGAGTGGGTGAGCTTGTCAAAGTAGAGGAAATCTCTTGCTGGACCCTGGGAGGAGCTTGCACAACACCAAGGCTCAGGTTGTAATGGTTCCTTTTTATTACTTAATACAAATAAGTCCATTCTTCTCAATGATTTGTTGTTAATGAATTATTTCATGTACTCCTTGGTCTATGTGATGAATATGCTTTGTTTTATGATGAATATTCAGGTGTTATGTAATCGTTTGCTTGTTAGTGTATGCAGGTTTTAAAGTGAAGGAGGAGCTCATCTGGATCAGCAAGGCTGGGCTGCTACAACAAGCGTTGGACCTAAGTTAAGATCGAAAACATTTGGTTTCTCATAGAATGATGTGTGTTTAGAGAAGGATTGCTCTTGTTTGTTTTGTTTGTCACTAGAGTCTTAGACTCCTAGGGAGGTTAGGTTTGTCCGCAAATATAACTCTTTCCGCATGACACCCTCCATCTCATCCTCCTTTAACTTCTACTTCCAAGATATATTTCGTCTCATCTGATAAAGGCAAGTCTCAACAACAACCTGGAAGCAAGAAGAAAGGTAAAGGTAAGAAAAAGAAATATTCCTCATAGGAGGATAAAAAACAAATTCGTCTTGTGATCAGAAATGAAAGCCTTGATACCCATGTTTGATTTCTAACGAGGATCACTTTATATGTGATTATCCAAAATGCGGTGAAGTGAATCAGTTCCTTAAATCATCCACTTCTCCTATTGTTTTGACCAACCCATTTCTCAATCAGGAAACCCATATGGTTTCCCGGGATGCCTTTTCCTCTAACACAGTTTTGATGCTTTCCTCCTCAAAGCTAAAAGCCAATGTCATGATGGCCATTCGAAATAATGACTATGGTAATGCAAATCTAATTAATGGTGAGGCTACTAATCAACCTTCCAGTTTCAAACCACCTTCATATGATCTTATTCCACCTCCGGTTCCTATGGAATTGACTATCAAGCGTTCGAAGGGTGTTATCCATATGTCTTCTTTCAACCCTCATTTGAGAGCTGCTCAAAATTACAACATAGTTGAAGACTTGGCACAGCCACCTTCGACTATGTCGACCCTTGAGGTGTTTCAAAATTGTCCCTCACAAAGAAGGCCTTATTTTCCACTATCAGATGTGTGGATTAGTCATATTCCAACCTAGTGATTTTCTCTCATGAAAACTATAGCCTTCGACTTCCGGGTTAGTTAGCTTTTATGATCTAGGTTGTTGTCCATGGTAAGAACATTCATCATTCTATTGTGGATTAGGGAGCCTCAACCTACATCATGTCTTTTTCTTGCTGGAAGGTGATTAATTCACCCCAATTGAATCAATCAACCACCACATTAAAAGCTTTTGATGTGATGACATACAAACCTTGTGGGATTCTGAAATCCCTCCAAGTGGAATTAGGGGGAAAGGTCATCGCTATTGAAGTATAATTTATCGACATACCTCTATATTATAATATTCTACTCGGAAATACATGGTTTATGCTATGGCTTATTTCATTTCGACTTACTTCTGCATGATCGCCTTTCCTCATAAACGCGTGATCGTGGCCATAGATAAACTCACCTTTTTCTCCTCTTCTTCTAATGTTACTCGAAGTGCCCCTCTTGTAGGGGAAGCCCTACATTCCTATCAACATTTTGGAGTTGGTTTATTGAAGGATTCATCACTTATGGGAACTCTTTCTCTCCCTCCCCCTCCCCTTCCCATCTCCTCCACTTCGGCTTCTTATATTAGCATGATATCATCATCTATGATCTTGGTCGATTGATGGATTGTTCCTGATGAAACTAGAATCAAAATTTCTGGCAACCGAATGCC